>OZ005658.1:241973585-242024585 GCA_963930645.1 Salticus scenicus
TTTCATAAGTAATACATCATTTTAAAAGTTATTTGAATTAGAATTGAAGAGTACATGTTGCAAATCTCTGTCGCAAGATGGCGCTTTTAGTTTTGCTACAGTTAAAACTTTCAAAGCTAGTTGCACTATGAGTGAGCAAGCTATTGTATGTTTTAAAACAGGAATAAAGTGACACCGAGAAGAACTTTGCTATGGTCAGTACAGTATTTCCAAAGATTAGAACATGGTGAGCGAACAGGCTGTCTTAGATACTGAGATGGTAAGTGGGTGCTGCAGGCACTACCGAGCAGGAATTTACAACAGTTAGAATGCAAATAACTTTATTGAAAATTTTATGTCAATAAGCTGTTGTAGGTTCTGAAACAGTGCCACCCAACGGAAATTACGTGCGGTCGGATTTTTGAAGGTCATGAACTAGCTGGTCACTGAAGGCGGCTAGTGAGAAATAAAATTAACTGGCGACACCAAACTAAAAGTGGAGGGAGAGGTGGAAGGAGTAGGGAAAGGAAATGAGAGAAGCAAACTTTTGAACTTCAACGATACAGAAGCCGTTAATGTGCAGATTACCTGGTTAAAATGCAGAAAGCTCCTGATTCTGCACTTTAACAGATCACCTTAGTTAATTCACAGATTATCTAGGTAATCTGCAAATTAATGGCTTTCGAGCTTTAACGGTAACAAATGATAAACTGATTGCAATAGGTGAATTTCCAAATAAGTAAAGACTCACACATAAATACTTATCACTTGGAGAACAACACAACCTGAGTGTCCAAAGTGTCTTTTCAGTGCATTAACCATTCGTCATGTCCTCACTGACTGCCCTTGCCTTCGTCATCTCTATAGAACACATTTTAATTCATCTTCACCCAGTCTGACGAGCCTTTTAGGTGTAAATCCTCATTATCATTTGACAAACTTTTTGAAAGAGGCTGGTTTTTACTTTGACATCTGATTTTATTATTTACTATGTTCATCCTGTTTTACATTGTTTTTTAGTGTCTGCACTGTTTTTTATTATTTTTTGATTTTATCTTTTGTATATTTTTGTTTCTTATTTTTACTGTGTGTAATTAACTGCTTTTTATTCTTTTACCTTTTTTTGTGTGGCGCAGCATGTCCAGATATGGACCTTGCACCAATAAAATTCATTCAACCACCCAACAAACCAAATAAGTAAAAAAGCAGGGAGGAGATTTTTTACTAGCTACCAGAAGCTTTTGTTGGCGACCAGTTTTTGTTTACAAATTCCCGGAGCCCTGTCTATAGCCCTGTATAATAGCTAAAAAATTACACACAAAAAAAAATTTAATACTGAAATTTTGCCTTGAAATTTTTTTCATTTACATCCCATAATGTATCTAAAAAATTTCACAGGGTCTTGTAAATCAATCATAATAGCTAATTTTGACATCATATTCTATAAAAATTATGATTTTGTTCAGATGAACGATGTTAATTTTGTTATGTTGTGAACAGCATAAAGGTATTAAACTATACTTAACCCGATCAAGTTATCGTGGGTCGTTGGAGACCCAAGCCATTTTTCTTTTGTCTCAAACTTTAGAATCCATATATAGAAGAAATACCTATCCATCGTGTCCATGATTTTTTCCGTAAAAATACCATTTTTAAATTTTATTATGCAATCTGAATTTTTCAAATATCTCAATTTGTTCAAAAGTTATGAATAGAAGACCCATGATAAACTGACAAGGTGCCGAAAAAAGCGATAACCTGATCGGGTTAAATACCTCTCAGACACCATAATGCTCATATACAATTCCTTTTGTGAATTCTGTTTGCACTATTTTGATAGATGAACTTGAAAGTTGACAGGCATTCTAAAAGTATTTACGAGAATTAGACAGCGAGACGATTGGAAGTTAAACACTTTTTAAGTGTTCTGGAAAATGTTAAAAACTTAATCTGAATTTTAAATTTTAAACAATAAATCACTGAACCCATATATATTTCTGCGTAATTCCACCACCCCTCCTTCCAATAAAAAAAGAAATAGTTTAAAATAAATTAGCAATTCAAATTGGGACTGAATAGAAAGTTTTTTTCTTCATACAAGCAGAGAGAGTGGCTATAAATGCACAAAAACAGAGCAAACCGGTCCCACAAACATCGTGCAATAAAATATCCCTCATTACGTTTAAATCTGTTTCTAAATTAATGTATATGAGTTTTTTTTTCCATTTCTCCTAATTTTGAAACTTTATTCTCTGGAAAGTAAATTGAATCAAAGTATAAACACAACAAATGAACACAACTTCTTGCTCCAGGGGCACGCCTACTTTGAAACGTCATCGCCGCAGGAGTTGCTCGTCAGAGTCTAGACGCTAGTGTGTACTACTAGTAGTAGTGATTTCGAAGAAGAGCAAAAAGAACTTTCGATGGCGTTTGACCACTATAACTGAAATTATGGACCAATTTGTTGAAAATGATCCAAATTTTGACAGGAGTTCAAAAGCAAGACGGGGTGTTGTAGATGCTTTATCCACTTATCAACAACTTCTAACAGAATGCAAAAGGAAAAAGCAAACTACATTAGATGCCTTCTTGACAAAAAGGCAGAAAATTGGAAACACAGAATAGACTGAATGATCTGACTGACTTAGAATTTTATTTGTTTTTATAAGTATGTATAATCGTTTATATTGTTTCTATTTTTGTAAGAAATAAATGTTTGGTTTTATTTTTATTAAAAAATACATTATTAAATTTAATACCTAACCAATTTCTATCCATCTTCCCCTAACCCCATTATTTACATGTTAAGATAGCCTCGCTGTTTCGCATTACGCTCTACTTTGATGGAACGTATCCCCCGCGTTAAGTGGGGTCTTACTGTATTCTTCTGTAAACTTATTCATAACATGAAATAATAGAGTATAGCCTAAATTAATCGAAGTAAGTAACCATTTTATAACAAGTTTGAATTTTAGAGTCTTTATCCTTGCAATAATAAAATTTTTAATTATAAAATGTTGATTTTTTTATTAATGTTTTCATTTGCATCATTTTATGAATAAGTGTGAGAAACATACATAAACTAATCCATAGATAACCATTCTTTAGACAGATTAAGAAAAGCCTTTAAAGTAACACTTTAAATATTTAATTTAGTGAATTTACAAAAAATTGATGTTTCAACAAAAGATAGAACTTAAAATAATTTGGAAAGTTAAATAAAAATAAACACAGACTAAATTAAAACTTTACAGTTTTTATTCAATATATATATATATATATATATATATATACACACACACATATATATATATATATAATACAAGATAAAAATAAAATAAAGTATGAATAACAATTAATTTACATTTTGATGTATATTTACAATTACCGTAAGACGAACTTTTAATGTCATCCTCAAACAGATATCTTTTGTCGTCATAACACGACAGTCCAATTTTGATTTGTTTCACTGTATACATTTTGTGGTCGTGATTAGCAATTTTTAACTGTTGAACTCCGTTATAGGTTTTTTGCATCAAACAATTGTAATAATCCGAGTGATGAATAGATTTTTTAATCATGTTTTTTGTAATACCTTTAGCGGTTTTCTTTTCGTTATCACCAACCTTTAAGCTGTATATCTTTGATCATAGTCCGATGAATTCACTGGCAGCTGTTCCGTTCACTTCATCTTTCATCTTCCCCATTATTTTCTTGTTTGTATTTGAATGTAAATGATGGCTATTGGGATATTCTGAGAAATCAAATTCATCTTTCAATTCTTCTAAATCAGCATAGAGATCTGTTTGAATTTCATAGCATAACGAATCGGTATCCATAAATAAAAGTTCAGCTCTTTCCCCGTACTTTTTTCTAATGATGTTATAATGAAAGTTATGATAATATTACTAAGATCTAGAACTGTAAAGCCAGTGTATATTGGTCTATTTAACATTAAATTTTTTTTTAGTCAAGTGAACTGCAACCAAATCCTCATTAAAAATTTTAAAATAATTAAAACATGGAGATGCTGCGAGTTTTTTAATTTTTTTTTTTTTTTTTCATTATGAACAAGTTGTATATTTACCCAATTTCTGAGGTTTTCCATCGTTTTGTGAATACCGTGTTGTTCATAAGTTTAAACAGATCTTTTTCAAACATTGTTTTGGCCAGTTTCCGTTTTTCTGTATTAAATTCTACATATGGTTTTAACCAAGCAGATTGGTGAAATTTGAGAACTTTAGGTATTTTTTTTAGCCTCATACCTAGAGAGAGATAGAGTTTTAAATTTCTACTGTGCAATATGTATTTATTTTTGTCATTTAAATTTGGTACCAGTTTCGTTTGCTTTTTGAGCGGTAATTTAAAATTTTCTTCTAGATTTAAGGCGTATTTTGAAAGCATTGATGGGATGATGTCTAATTTTTCTGATGCCAATGGATATGAGTCGTGTTCATCATGAATTTCCTTCGGATATATTAAATCCGCCTTAACAACATAACCATAATAATCGTCATCATTTATTTCTAGAGGATTAAATCTTTTGTCTCACATGGAATTAAAATGCTGTTTCTGGCAAGAGAAGTGTTTAAAAGAAAGAAGACATATTACAGTGTTCAACAATAAGTACCATAAAGATATCTTTTTAGTGTTTTTTACAAAGAGCTAATATGCATTTCGGTAATTTGGACTTTACAAGACAGAAAATTGCTAATAAATAAGGTTTCAAAAGCAAACAAACTAACAACAAAGAAAAGATATTGTGGAGAAAAATTTAATTTTTTTTTTGTGGTCTATAGAACATGAAAAAATTGTCTCAGACAATTTGGGGGAGGGGGGATCGAGCCCCCCCTCTGGATATGTCCCTGCACGGAATACGATTCAATTTATTATGTATTTTTTCATGCCTAATTAGATTCCTTTTTAATGTGAATTTTTTCTGGCATATTTTGCAAATGAGACCCTAAAACAGAATTAAATACTTTAATAAATATGTGTTTACCATTATATTAAGAATTTAAAAATTTAAAGATTATCTTGCAAATAATAATTTTAAAAATTGAAAATCTAGAAAATTCGGAATACATAAATATATAAAAACTTACCATCAATCCTTTTCCAACTTGGTGAATATTTTCTGTTTTGTGATATCTGTAGGAAGGACCAGCAACCGGTTCAATATCTGTTTTTTATGGATTTCTGTCTTCTTCAACTCATTTCTTTTGATATGTTTCTCTTTAATGTGCAACACCAAATCATTTTTGTTATTCAAGCTTCCGTTACAGACATCGCAAGTTAACTTCTGAAATAAAACATATAAGACATTTAACAAAAATCATTGTTATTACTTCAGTGAAATATACTTAAAAAAAAAACACAGAATTAAGTATATGTCTTTTTTGTTTATTTATTTATTTATTTCCTGATAAATTACTCATTGTTAAATTAGAAAGTTTCTTTCAGTAAAAATTATGTCTTTAGGAGTTTATACCAGCTAATTATTAATAATGAACAGTGTAATATGTCTATATATCTATCTCTATATATATTGCATCAAAATATTCAAAGCTAAAAATCTTTATCAAAATAAAACTAATTAAATTACTATATTTCAATTGTTATTAAGTGCTGTAAATGTATAATATTTAATGTTATAATCATTCATTAAAAAAAAATATTTTATTTATATCTTCAGAAATTAACTAAAATAGTAACGAATAAAAAGCTTAAAGTGTTTTATATATATTGTGTGTATACGTATTAATTATAAAAATATTATTAGATTTTTAAGAACACTTAACTGTTACAATATTATAGAATACGTACAAAAGAGAGAGAGAAATTTGAATCCATTTAAATAACAATTACTATAATAGAAAAAAAAAAATTTACTTACTAGAATTTCTCCACGAATTTAATGTGGTGGTCTGCTATTGAGAAGATGATTGTCCGTAATAACATTATTTTCAGGTTCTTCATCGAAAGGATCTGCAAACTGCGAATAAATTTCTGCACAATCAATAGTGGCATCTATGATCTCTTTTTGCAGAGTAAAAGATTCCTCGTTGAAACTTTAACAATCTATTACGAAATTTTGATTTTCATCCTCGAAGTCAAACTGCAAATCGTAGAATTGAGAATACACTTCGGAATATTCAATTAAAGCATCCATTACTTCTTTATCGAAAGGCCATGGTTGCCAAGACATGTTTAAAACTAATTTATTGTAAAATTAATTCATATCTTCGTGTGTAGGTTTAATATAAAAATTATATCTTTCAAAGAACAGCAAGTAAACTAACAGCTTCACCTTAGACAGAAAACTGAATGTATTTCCATATCCATCCATCTTCATCAGTACTTCTTTGATCATCATTTACTTCGTTAGTGTGTTTCTTCTTAAAATGTCTGTAATAAGCCTTGTAAGATTTGCTTACAGTTTGACACAAGGAACATTTTACTGAAAACCGTAAATCATTCCGATGAATTAGTTTTACATGTGTAAGTAGCTTAGAAGGTGTATAGAACTTCTGCTCGCATACAGTACAAGCTACAAACTTCATTTTAAAAATAAAATCTGAACCGATTTTTATACTTATTTTCTGTCACTACGATTTCCGTTCCGTGCTTTATTAGTTTCGTTTTCATCGCCGTCTACTCCAGACGTAAACAACTGATCACGTGATTCATATTCCGCACTTCTGCTAGAAAACTTTTTTTTTTTTTTTTCATATATATCTTAATTTTAATATGCAAAGGTTTATGAGAATATTTTTATTTTATTTTTTAAATGAAATTAAATGTAATTTGTATCTTTTTCTGGTCTTGTAAATGTTTCTTATAAAGCTTTTGTTTTCGGTTTAAGTTTTCGTTCCTAAGGATGCGCGGTTGTTCTAATTTCACATTCTGATTCTGTATTGTTCTGAGTTCTTAGCAGCTTCAGCTTCTTCGTAGCAGGGTTGCCAGTTTGGCCTCCTTGGAGCCAAACTGGCTCCAAATCAAGGTAATTGGCTCCGAAATTTTGTGTTTGGCCTCCGTAAACATTTGGCTCCAAATCTGGCTCCATTTCTTGTAAGTGTTATTTTGGAAAAAAATATTATTTTTCTCTTAAGATATTTACCAGTGTTGATACACTTCTCGAGTAAATTTAGAAAAATTATGATAATAAATAAAAAGAAAAGAGAAATATTGGGATGACCATACTTTCAATGTTTTCTTTTTTATTTTTTTACTGAATAAATAACTATACTTTTCTTCAAAATTTGTGTAAAAATCTTTCCCGAACGGTATTCTTCCTTCTACGTATGTCTTTCATAATCCCATTGTGCATATATATTCAGTATTCACTCAGTGGCTATGAGATTTTATTTATATATATATATATATATATCAGAACTCAGTCAGTAAATAATATTTTTCATTAAAATAAGAACTATTTTGATTGTAAGTTTGCATGTGTGTTTGCATATTTAGTTGAATGTCTTGGTATTTCGAACTTTGGAAGTAAGGCCGAATGGTTGCGCACTGGGGTCTTAGGTCTGAGGGGGAGGGCCCTCCGTGGGGCATATTTACAGTGATGCCAGATGGTCGAGAATTACTATTTCCCCAAACAAGTCTTCAAATTTCCCCAAATCAGGGTTTTTTTTTTTTTTTTTTTTTTTTTTTATATCCCCAACTTGATTTGTACGAAAAATTAAAAAAAATATATATCAAGCAGATTTAAGCTCAGATTTTTCCCCAAATGAAGGCAATTTTTGAAAAAAAATACCCAAATAACAATAAAGCTGTTGAAAATCCCTGGTCTTACGGATAAATCATTACGTTGCCAACATTGACAGAAAGTTGAACTCCCCAGATTTGTCCCCAAAAATTTTAGAATTCTCCAAAAAAGTCTCCATAAACATTTGGTCCCCAAAATTGTCCCCAGAAGCCTCAAAAATCCCCAAAATGGGAACAAAATCCCCAATCTGGCATCACTGCATATTTAGTTGAAAGACGACATTATATGATTCGTGAAACTGTATTAAATAATATACATTACATTTTAAAACTTTATTGGTTTATTGTATACACTTTTTACTTTGGGCGTTTAAATTAAATTAATGCATGGAACACCGTCTTTTTTTAGATTTGGTTTTCATTTCGAATTTTCAAATTTCAAGCTCAGCATAACAAGCCTCTTGAACTAAAAATAATTACAAGATAAAAAGAACTTTTTATATACCACGTTTTTAAATTTTCTGTTGAATAATATAAACACTACTGAAGGCAGCGGGAACCCGGAACAATTGGCTAAAAGTATTAAAAAAATTCATTGTTATCGTGTTTTGAGCTATTATAAAAGTTTCCAATGACCAGGAAGTGTAGCTGGCCGGAAAGTTAGTTAAAAATCGACTGCAAACTTTGTACTGGTAACGCTGCCGAAGGCAGCAGGAACCCAAAATAGTTGGCTATAAGTACTAAAACAATGCATTTTTACCGTGATGTTAACTATTCTGAAAGTTTCAAATGTGTAGCTAGTCAGGAAGTTAGTTAAAAATCGATTGTAAGATTTGTACTGGACAAACAAACAAACAAGAATCAAAGTTAATAAAAACATGGTAAAACAAAATTATTTCGAAGTCTTCAAAATATACAATGTTAAAGAAATTTTATAAAAAATAGTAAACCGATTTTTTTTTATGGTGCATTACAAGAACAACTGAAGTTCATAATCCAAGAACACAATATCATCCTACTGTACTTTCAGAGCTGCCAACCTAATCCGGCAAATTGTTAACGCCTATTGAAAAACGCCCCTTTTTCTACACCACTTAATTTTTAGAGTAATTCTCTTCAAATATATCTATGATGAATTAAGTAGAAAAACACTCTAAAAATTTAGTGGTGTAGAAAAAGGGGCGGTACTAACAATTTGCCGGATTAGGTTGGCAGCTCTGTACTTTGAATCTTCAAGTCATGCGTAAACCGATGTTCCAACTTAAATTTTGCCTTGTCCACAAGGACAGCACAAAATGTCCCTACATTCATGGTCAAAGTTCTTACTTTAGTGCTTAGGATGTCTGTATGAAGAATTTGCATTATCAGGATGTCTTGAGGAAAATGGGCACCACCAAAGAGTTCCCATTGCGTGCCTTCATGTTGAAGAAGACTTCTTAAATTTCCTATGCGTAGGGATAAATCCCTAGAGTTGGCAACATTGGTATTGGCTCTATTTCAAGGAAAGTTTGGCCTCGTTTGAAAAATATGACCTGGCAACCCTGGTCCGTAGTAATTAATTCTCTAGCGATAATTATTATTATTATTTAAATGGCTTCCAAAACAGTGCTTATAAAAGCGCCAAATGGCCGGAATTTTAGAGTCTCATTTGACAGCAATGAAAATTCTGATCTTACTGCTATGAAAACGGCCTTTTTTAAAATTGCCGAACGAGACATAGACTTGAGCTACATTATAAACAAAGATCCGGCTCAGTTATCATTTCAAATGTTTGATGACGACTTCAAAATGAATGTTGAAATATCCAAAAGCGATGTAATCGCCAGTGGTAGCATAATCGAGTTGTTTATTGCAACACCACTCAATGTGAGAGAGGAAGATGTTGAAATTATTGTTGGAGAGCAGGAGTTTTCAGAATCAATTTTACCTGAGCCCACAGACCAATCCTTATCTGTGCCTTCAACATCCTACAATACTGATGATACTACGGTAAAAATTGATATCACTGATACGAGCCAAGAAGTTATTCAGCCTGTCTCGGTCGTCACAAATAGGACCCAGGACAAGGGGAAAACAAGGAAAGTAAGTACCCTACCCTTATACTCCATATTTGCTTTATTGTTTAACATATTCAGCTCCTTGTATTTTCGGGGAAGTTTTTTAACTTACAGACGTAGAGTGGGTCAGAGTGAAAACCGAACTGATATTAATTTTTAATACTTTTGTTATATGTATATTATAGAAAAAGATGCCTGATATTTCATTATCATTATATATATTGATAGATAGATTAAAAATTAAATTCAAATGATTTATTATAATAATCTTTTGATATAAATTTAAAAATATTTTTTTTGTTTTTTGAAGCGTCAAATATAAATAAATCTCAAAATATAAACTGAACAATTACTTAAGTACTGTTTTAGAACTCATTGATGGTTTTACTTTGTTATGTCTGTAAATTCGTGTTTAACAAAACTGCATGTAAAACTATTTTCAACTGTTACTAAAGTATATTCATATACATTACTTAGTATCTTACCCCTTAATATCTAATCATTGTGTGGAATGCCACAGCAGGATATTTAAAACATTATCAATTACTTTCTTTACATATATTAAAAATTTTTACAAGAAAATACTTTCTTAATATGTACATTCAACTTATATTTGTATATTTTAATATTCTTTCATGTTCCTTTTTCACTTTGATTCACTGTAAAATATGTTTTAAACCTAAAAAATTGCTATTCTGTAAGATTTGAGCATTTTATATGATAAATTAACAGGTGCAATTGAAAAAAAAATTTTTGAAAAAAAAATTTTTTGAAAAAAAAAAAAGTATTTTTTACAGTGTTATAGAAAGAAATTTATATGATCAAATTAACTGTATATGATGCTGCTAATTTTTATATAAAAAAAAGTCTTAAAACTTAATTTAAAGGCCCGCTTCACTCACCCTTGAGGGAAGCCAAAGCTAATGTTATTCTATGGGAAATTTTCTGTACAAATAACTTAACTAATAAATATTTTAAAATTCTGTTTTCACCTTTCGAAAATTCCCAACTGTTAAATTGACGCACCTTTTTTAAAAATGTATTTTTTTATATTTTATTTTTTAAGCTGCAAAATGTGAATCTTCAATACTTGAAAATTTTCATTTTGCAATTTAAAAATATTTATTAGTTAATAAGTTTTTTGTAAAGAAAATTTCCCATAGAATAACGTTGGCTCGGGCTTAACTTTAGCTATTTGATTTATATAGCATTAATAAAAGAAAAAATAATATCTAATTTAATAAATAGGAATAATTTATTATTGTTTTTTGAGTAAAAGCAAAAGAAGTAGCTTAATATATTATATATTTATCCTACAAATATAATGTAAATTAATTATATCTCAAAATAATTTTTTAAATATTTGAATAGCAGTATAATATTTATTAATATCTGAATTAAAATGTATTTGATGTATATAATATTATTAAAAGAATAAAAAACAATATCTATTTTAACTTAATAAATTTTCTTACTTAGATTTGATTTATTTATTTTAATTATTTTATTTCATGAAAATGCCTGAATTATGTTCTCTAGACTAGAATAGTATAAGAAACTAATTTTAGAGAGGGGGGGGGGGGAAATAGAAGTAATTTACATTAATTTAATATAAACAAGAGGCTGGTCCACTGTACCCCGGTGATGGGGCACAGTGGTCCACTTTGTGAGTACTCACAATTTATTTTTTCATTCATAATGTGTTGGAAATATTGTTATAAAAAAATTAAGACATGTCAAGAAGGGTTTAGAGATTGTTTACTATTTTTAAGTACGTTGCTTTTCTGTCTTTTGTGAAAAAAAATTAAGAGTGTAAAAGTGGTCCACTGTTCCCCAGTCTCCCCTACTTATACAATATTATTATGCTTAATATAAAATATAATGAAATTTCTAGGAGGTGAGATACTTATACTAAAATACTTTACTTGATAAACCTATGCTAAAAGTATTATTTTTTTTTTTCATCATTATTTAGTGGTCTTTAAAATATTTTTAGGAACAGGTAGTCGAACAAGCTCTTGTCTATCCATGTCCTCTGCCCAAATTTTCACCAACTGTGCAGAGGATGATTGAAACGAACACAGTTGTCACGAATTATGGCCCATTTGTAAGAGAGTCGGCTACCTTTTTATTATCCATAGTAGAGAGGCCAACAAAAAGAGATTACAAAGTGTATTGTCGATCTTTAGCAGCGAAATATGAATGCATTAATATGGTTGGTGTTACAGGTGCAAATCCTCATGTAAGTCTACTCAAAAATATATACCAATATATTATTGTCTTTATTTTTTTAAATTGCTATAACAGAAAATTCTTTCTATATTATATTTATTTATAGGCTTTCTTTAAGAAAATGCTATCACATTCGATAAGGAACATGCGGTATTATAATGATAAGAAAAATGCCTGCATATCTTCAGCTGAAGTCATTATCAAGGGTGATTGTGACTCAAAGATAAAAATCCTGAAAATTATAGCTTCAAATAAAAGAAACCCTGAAATATCACTGTCTATTGTCTCACTAAATATTATTGTCTCACCTGATATATCTGCGTTTGCAGACTCTGTGACTTTGCCAACGTATATTATGTGAGAAATGCCTAGCTGGTTATCGGCCAGGGTAGCTCAGTGGTAGAGCATCCGTGCGTTAAGCGGAGGGCCCGGGTTCGATTCCCGGCTCTGGTATTTTTCACATAGTTGGTAATAAATAATAATAAAAAAAATATCAACCTGTACACTCCAATTTGATTTAAATAAATATCACATGATACTTAAATTATTTAAACCAGAAGCCCTCAATCTTTTTACAATTGATTTACGCATTACTTGAATGACAAATGAACAACCAATGAATACAAAAGATAACTTTATAGTAAATATAAAAATACAGATGATTGAGTTAAAAACCCTGAAATCAGGGGTAACCCCTGAACACAAACACCCCTGCATTATTGATCAGCCAAAGGTAATTACACTGCATAAAAAAAGTAGACGGACACTTCTTTACAATTTTTTAAAACCCCGTCTTTGTTTAATGGGAAATGTCAACTAAAATTCTTTAACATGTTTATACTTATCAATCTTCATATTTTTGACAGACAAATAAAAATATTCAATTATTTATAATTTTAATGTAGGGAAATGCAGAAAAGAGAAAAGATATACATTTGCACAATATATATATTTTTTTAAAGTAGACGGACACTGGTCAAAAACTGCAATTATCTAAGTGGGTGTTTCTTGAGGAATACCAGTTTTGCATGTACATCTACATTTGACATTTTGCCAATTGCTAACTTGCTTGACAAGATAGTTTTACGTATTTAAATTTCTTGGAGATGATAAAGCCAAGCCACGAGGAATTCCTCTAACTGGTTACCAGAAAGGACAGATTATAGCGCTGAAAAATATTAATAAAGGAGTCAGAGAAATTAGTAGGCCATTTCTAATAAGCAAAAGTAGCATCAGCGATTTCTACGTGCTCCTGAAGCCCATGGCGTAAAGAAAAAGAGTGGCTAGCCAAAGAAACTTTCGCTTGGAGATCAAAGAAAAATTTTTACTGAGCTGGAAAACACTGGAGCATTAATTCCCAGAGTTCGAATAAGCACAGGAATTACTAACGTAACTTCTCAGACGATTTATATAACTACATTAAGCACCCAGAGCTCTTTCAATGTAAAAAGAGAAAACACCATCCATGCTGGAAGGATCACCACGTGACAGAACGCCTACATAGGGCTCAAAACTGTATGTTTTGGAATACAGAATGGATATCTGTAGTTTTTTCAGATAAGAAAATATTTAATTTAGACGGCCCAGATGGCTATCAATATTATTGGCACAGTTTGGAGATAGAAGACGAAGTGTACTCTACTCGGCAAGATGGTGTGGCTAGCTGTTGGCTATGGTGGAAGGACAAATTTAGTGTTCCTAAGTAAGAAGCAGACTCACAAAGATTATATTGAAACACTAAGCAGTGAGCTTTTGCCATTTGCATGTGATCTTGGAGGAGAAAACTGGATTTTCCAACAAGATGGAGCACCAATACACACCGCTAACAATGTTAAAAAATGGTTTAATGAGAACAACTTTAATGTTTTACCCTGGCCAGCCAAGAGTCCGGATATGAATCCTGTAGAAAACATTTGGGCTATACTTGTTTATAAAATTTATGAGGGTGGACGCCAGTATGAATCAATTCACCAGCTCAAAGAAGCTCTTACAAGCATTTGGAAAATTTTCTGTCAAAAAAAGATTCAGAATCTCATTGATTCGATGCCTAAAAGAGTAGACGAACTTATTAAAGCAAATGGGAGACGAACCCCCTTACTAAAAACGTTTTATTTTAGAGATACAAGATGCGTCCGTCTACTTTTTTTAAGAAAAATTACAGTGCAAATATGCACCATTTTTGTTTCCTGAATTTTTCCACTATATAATTCAAAAGGATTGAATCTATATCCAAAAAATAATAATATATGATGTCTCAAGAATATAATTATATTAGAGAAATGAACCTCATATCTCTAATTAAAGAAATAAACGGCTTTAAAGTATTACAAGTAAATGTCCGTCTACTTTTTTTATGCAGTGTAGTTTACTTTGTATACGTTTATGTAAATATAGTGTATTAATCAAAAGGAAAAAATCAGTGAATTTAATTTTTACTTTGTAAACATGACGGAAAGATCACTAAACAGATTATATCTTAGCCAAGATAGTATATTATTGTCTGCTTTCTAGTTAAATGTTGTTGAGTTAATATTAGAAAAAGAATTATGATTTTTGTTTATTATCATTATTAAATATTTTTAATGCTCATAATTTTACGTTCTGATGTCAGTGTGTTTTGGAATTAAAAGTACTAGTAAAATTTTTATATCTTGTCCATTTTCTCCCAAAATTTAATATTTTTCTTTTCCGCATGCACATGCAGAATTTTTATATATATTTTTTAAAGATATTTTGGCCAATCACTCAATGTATATATACCGTAATTTTCGGGAGATAAGCCGCACCATTGTATAGGCCGCACCAACGAAAAATCGGCAAAATTACATTAACTTTCATCAAATAAGCCGCATAGCCGAATAAGCCGCGGCTTATACCATGATTAATCTACTACAAAAACAATTCTTTGCACATACATCGATATCGTAAATATCGATGTTTTTTTTTTTTTTTTTTTTTTTTTTTTTTTTGAGCATTTAATTTTTCTTTTCCTTTATTAATATTAATGCATTAATAATGAAATGATAAAATCTTATACAGTACAAAGTTGAAAAAAAACAGACATTTTCAATTGCATTAATTTTCCACAACAACGTTTTTTTTCTTATTATTTTCAACTATTTTTAATTAGATGAATTAAGTTAAAATATTAGATAAACTTGTCAAAAATAAGCTTTATATAACATCCCAACTTAAATTTTCAGCTGATCCCCTCCCCATTTTTAATGTTTTAATTCATCATTATGAATGATTTTCAGAATTATTTGAGATGCTTGTTGTTTTTTACCTCTTCTAAAAAATTTATATGTAAAAAGTTAAAATTATAAACTAGAAAATTTCACAAAACAAATGTTCAAATAAGTTTAAATATTAATTAGATAAGAAAAGTTTTAATAGAAATCACTTAATATAGCTTTAATAGAAAATCGTTTGGTTTTACACATTCTGTACTTTTGAAATTAATAAGATTAAAAATTTTTGCTTTCTTGATGTGTATTAAAAAAAATTATTTTAACGAAATAAAATATTAGCTGATGAATTATAATGTTACGGACTCTGTCAAAATAGCCATGAAAATCGATCACTGAACTTGTTTGCTTGATTTTGTGCAATAATATAAAGAGTTCTGGTTGAAACTAAAAGAACAGAAAATAATAATAATAAATAAACAAATAAAATAGCATAAGTTGTTCTTTCTGATTTTGAAATATACTTTTGTTTGATAAAGATCGCTTCTAAAAATATTTTTACAAGGAAAAATATTTCCATATTTTTTTTTCTCCAACAGATAGGCCGCACCGTTAGATAAGCCGCAGTCGCCGATTTTAAACTTTTAAACACATATAAGCCGCGGCTTATCTCCCAAAAATTACTGTATATATATTTTAATTGCTCTGGTTTGGTGAGTACATTTTACAAGGGTATGATATCTAATAGGATGTATACAATAGGTAATGGAAATCATTGAAATCTGTTGTAACTAGTCAGGGAACATTTTTTCCAAATTTCTGTAGTTAGCCTGAAACATTTCTAACATATTGTAATTTTTGTGAAGACTAAGATACTTGTTAATAAGTACAAAACTTTAAGTAAACACTATAAAATGCAATAATCTCTCAGACTGCAGCAGTCATGCCTACTTTATTCATCTGAAAAAGAGTTGTGTGTTATTTCATCCCAAAATAATTGTTGTGAGACTGTTGTATTTTATGGTGTTAATTCAAAGTTTTGTATGTAATACTTTAAAACACCAGTTCTATGATGCTTTCTTATTAAAATACTTGTTGTTCCAGATATTTTACTTGTTAGAATGATTAACCAAAATAAGTTTTTTTTTTTTCCCCTCACATTGTTTTGAGAACAGTCAATGAATAAAGAAAAAGTGCTGAAAGAAGCTCTATCGATTTGATATTTAATTGCTCTTTATCCTGTTGTAATCCTTTTCATAAAATTTGCAGAACAGATTTAAATAAATGTTAAAAATAAACTCTCTTTAATAAATGGCAAAAACCTTGTTGTTTATTTTCATTAACATAAAATTGCAGTTTGTATGTTATTATAATATCACAAAAAATTAGTTTTCAATAAATCTCTAAAATCTGGAATTGCCGTGATCCCGCCAAATACGAATTTTTGAGATTCAACTGTAATTATAAATAATACAATTTAACATGTAGAGTAACTAAGTTTTTTGTAATAACTTCTGATCCCATAGAGATCCCACTCTAAAAGTTTGTTTATATAGCTTTTAGTATAACCAAAAACATTTTTTTTTTTTTTCAGATTTTTTAAAAAACACTATCTTTAAATTTTTTGAAATTTAAAATTTAAATTTTTTTTTAATTTTTACCCAACATAATGATGTTGTATATCAAATTAAACCTTGTGAAATACTCTTTAAAATGAGGGGTCATAAACTTCTGTATCCCTTATAGAACTTGAGATATTTGAGATTGAAAATGCTTACACAAGCTAAAAAATGCTGATTTTTCGAAATTTAAAAAATTAATTTTAAAAATTTCGAAAGAGATAAAAAATTTCTAAAAATATATTCTCATTTTTATCATCAATACAGGCAATTTTTTAAAGAAATCTCCGCGAATATTTGTACTAGTCATACAAATGAATGCAGATAATTAGAAGAAGACTCATAATCCCATGCCATACTTGCCAATTCTCTCATATTTTAAGGAAGACTCTCTTATTGTCTTCCACTCTACCTTATTCTCGTACATTTTTTTTTTTTTTTTTTTCCATTTTCTGAACATTTTAAAGCTATACATATAATTTATCAAAAACTTGAACAAATCTTTACTTTTTAAACAAGATTTTCTCTTTTGCTGAAAAAAATTCTGTTATATGTCAATACATATAATTCCTAAATATTCACTTGTTAAATTTCATTTAAGCATATAGATGTTTGACAATTTAAACCATGGATTAAATCTATGGTAGACAACTCGGTCTCTACTGCTCATCGATGGGTATTTCATAAACTAAAGTACTCCTCTCTTGTATAAATAAATCACCATTTTTTGTGGAAGGAAACGATGGGTGGTTAGAAAATTTTACTACTAACAGACATACAAATATGGGCAGTAGGTATAAAATAATTGACTACCCCTTGATTAAACTATTAAAAACATGCAAATATCAAAACCTCGTCAATGTTGTCTAGGCCTGAAAATGTCGCTTATAGAAATTCACTTATTTTGATCCTTCAATTTTGGCATGTATGACATATTACAACCAGAATTTATTTCAAGCATTGCTTTTTACAGGGTGATTCCAAACATTTTAGATATTACTGGTCTCTCTCTTTCTCTCTCTCTCCCTCCCCCCTTTTTTTTTTTTTTTTCTTTTCCCCCTCCAAGACAAAATTCTTGCTGAAATATGCGGTATAATATCATGGTTTTTAGATGCCAAAAGTTTCAGGATAATTTGTCAAGAATTTTTCTAGATGTTTTTCAAAATATCTTGAAAAATTGGTTGAAATTGAGAATATCTAAAGAGACTTTTTTGAAATATATTAAGGGTGTTAAAAATATTGGTATAGGCATGTTGACAATATGTTTATCATTGTTATCGACAATTCTAAAGAAAATTAATAAAATATATAAAAGCATCCAAATTACTTTGAAATATGAAGCAAATAGTAGATTAAACTTTTTAGATACCCCATGGATGAAAGACCCTAAATAAAAAAACTGAAACATGTATACAGAAAACTAAGTAATACAGTCGAACCTTGTTAACGTGAATCTTAAGAGGGAAAAAAAATTGTTCATGTTATCAGTAAATAATCTTCATATAACTAAACTAATCTTCATTTTGATGGGGATTGTGGAAACGTTAACAGTGTTCATATTAACGAGGTTTGACTGTAATAATGAAATTATAATTACTAAATACACAAAATGCAAGATAAAGTAGTTACTATCCAATCACACATCAATCATGTCAATAGCATATGTTCAAGTGAAACATTACTGAAACAAGAACTTGCAATATAAATAAAATTTGCCAAAATGCAAAGTATAACAAAAATCTAGTAAAAAAAAAAAGTATAAAACTAGGATTAAAAAACTAAACAGTGTATAAAATGAACAAAAACCTAAATACATTACATCCATTCCCTATAATAAAGGTAACATGAATAAATTAAAATTTGAAGCCACAAGAAATAGAAATTTTACATTCCAATAAAACTTTGCATAAAACTTGTTATGCTCAAAAACCATAATACTCCTTTTTTCTCAATTAAAAAAACCTTTAGATTTTCAAAAATTGAATTTGACTTTAATTTTGGAAAATACGGAAAACCTATTCTTTAAAATAATTGTATTTAGGAAATTTCACCAATATTCCAAAAACCTTAAGTGCTTAAAAAATTATAAATTTTCTAATAAAACTATTTCCATAGCTAGAAAATTCATTCGAATAGAATTAATATGAATTTATTTCATAACCCCGACTTTAAAATGGAGTTTTTAAATATTTTAGAACTTAGATTGTAAAAATCATTATTTTATTCTATTCAAAATATTGGAGTGCGATTTTATTCTTTTCCAACGGTAATTTTTGTATTTTTCCTAATTATAAATATTTTGACTATTTTCAATTAATTCATTTCATGTTCTGTGAAGAGCTTCTTCAAATTTATCAATTTTCATATATTTTTCATCTTAAAGAAATGAAATACAGGGTTCCCACGGGTCAGGGAGAACAGGGAAAACCTGGAAAAGTCAGGGAATTTGAAATTACTGAAAAAAGTCAGGGAAAATTATAAATATTGCTCCAAAATCTGGAAAAATGATGATATAAACTTGGAAAATGCTTTTTGAGCATTCAATTTATATCGCAAGTCACGTTACTATGTTGTCTTTTATGTCTCGAGCTATGTTCTGTTTTATACTGCAAGCTACTTTTTATGTCGCAAACCAAATTTTGTGACTGGAATTTTCGAAAAATAGACCTTGAAAACCTGGAAAAGTCAGGGAATTTTTTTTTTAAATTGAGTGGGAACCCTGGAAATATTTTGGCTTTTACTTCAAAAAATCTAACTCTAAAAAGCTGCCTTTTCTAACTCTGTAAATCTCATATTTCACCGGCGGTCATTTTCTCTGCGATTTTGTTTGACTTTCCCTCCAAAAAAGGGGAAAGCACTACCTTCCCGAATTTTCGGGAAAGATCGTTTTGCTGTGTGGTATCGAGGCTAGCGTCTCTTTCCTGCTCACGGATTGGTCCGTGAGAGAGAGCGCTCATAGCCCGGAAAATGAGAATCATTCTGACTGAAAGTCTTGGAGAGGACAGTGG
The DNA here is from genome assembly GCA_963930645.1 of Salticus scenicus. Classification (NCBI taxonomy): domain Eukaryota; kingdom Metazoa; phylum Arthropoda; class Arachnida; order Araneae; family Salticidae; genus Salticus; species Salticus scenicus. The sequence continues at coordinate 241,993,388 of OZ005658.1, forward strand.
GAAGATTTTTGTCTATTTCATTTATTTTTGCTCAGGATGTCAATATTTTAATTTTATTTCAGATCAACCACATGTAAAAATATTGTTTTCAATGCAATGTATTAATTCGATTCAAAAAATTTTCACAGCTCCCAAGTCTAATTATCAGAAATCTAAAATTAACTATAAAGGAAATAGATATTCAAATATCATCATATACATAAGTTATAAAAAAAATATTTTTTAACCAATCCAAAATGACAAAGTTCATATCAAACTTTAAGAAACAGATGATATGTATATCAAATTAACTTTCAGAAAGAGAAAAATAAAATGGAATCTTATATGGGTATGACTAAAAGAAAAATCAAAAACAGAATCAAAAAACATTTTCAATGATGTAAAAAATAACAAAATAACCACAGCCTTTACTAAAACGAACGAAAATCAAAACATTAAAGCAGATTTTAATTATTTAAAAAAAAAAAAAAAAAAAAAAAATAGTAGATTACAATAATTTTTTTTACATTAAGCATGAGGCAAGGAAATTTTAGTTAATGGGGAAGCATGCAATGGCATGTAACCTTTCAAAATACAGTAAACTCATGACTATCCGGCCTAATGTGGCAGAAGGATAGGCCAAATTCCAAGAAAGCGGGATAGGATGGAGTTCTATAAATATATATTCACTCCCCCCCCCCCCCCAAAGAACATGTTGCACATTTTAATTTGAACTTTACATATACAATACATACAGTTTCAAAATAAGCAGAATATTGACTTAAGTAAGCCTAATTCGTATGAGTAATCTTATTTTACTGTTTATTAATAAATGATTGAAGTGTGAAACGTTATGCCTAAGATAAAATAGTCAAAACTTACAAGTTTTAGTTTTTAAAAAAGTCCTCAATTGATGACTACTTCTCCCTTTTAGTCCTCTTTCCCAGCACAATATCCCTCTAGTTACACAAGCAAATGATATCAGCTGGTATGGCTTCCTCCTACTGACTAATATACACTGGTGTTCAAAATTAAAGCAACAACCTATTTTTTAGTTTTCTTCTTTTGCGCCTAACTTTTAAACAATTAAACATATGAACATAAAATTTCGAAGGCATTTTGTTATCATACCATCAATCGAATTTTATATAACTTTAGCAAAAGTAATAGTGTTCAAACTAATAATTATTCAATTTTTAATAAAGTTTTGAAAAAAAAATGAAAAATTTTAACAATTTAAAAAAGAAAACTTTACAAAAATAGTCATAAAGACGTGTTACAGATAGGTGAAGATGTACATTCATCCATGTGTTAGATTAAAACCAGATTTTTCTTCCTGTAATCACTTTTCTGTTTCTTTTTTTATCTTCATTTTTGTCGCATGTGAATAACTTTTCTAAAAAATACACATACAAACATAAAATATGACGTTCATTATAAAATTATTTATTTTCATTATTATTATTATTCTGGTGTTGAGCAAAGATGCCAACTTATTATGGATTGTCCGTAATCTTAATACCGGAAATTTTTTAATGTAATAATTATCTGCAATTTAATAGGACAAGTTTTACTTTTTCTTTATTGTGGTATGAAATTGATTTTTCGTTAGTAGTAACTTGACATCTCTGGTTGAGCATAGTTTACAAATTAGTAATTATATTTTTTCAAAAAATCCATTATAAAGTAAAAGAAAAGCAAACACAAAAAGAAAGAAAAATTATGATTTAGTTTAACATTTGAAGGCATGTTCGTTTTCACCTATCTGTAATGCATCCTTAAAACCATTTTTCATCAAGTTTTCTTTTCTAAAATTGTTAAAATTTTTCTTTTTTTCCAAAGCTTACTTTTGAGAAAAAATGAATAATAAGAGCTCGAAAATTATATTGCCCAACATGCCCGGGCATGTAAAAACTCAAACTGGGCATGTATATTTTCCCTCTTGCATGCCCAGCTGGGCATGCAAATATAGTGTCTTGACTTTGACATTGACTTAAATTAAAATGAAATAAACAATGCCACTATGGGTGTAATGTTAAATTCTTTTCATTAGGTATGTAAACGTTTTTTATTAGTATGCATTTGAATAAGATATTTCAGCAGGTAAAAGTTTAATTCGGGCATGTATCTTCCAGACTAACATGCCTGACAGGGCATGTAAATATTTTTGGATTTTTCAAGTCCTGATAATTATTAGTTTAAAAAATAGTTACTTATGCTAAAGTTATATAAAATTTGATTAATCCTATGACGACAAATATGCCATCCAAATTTTATGTTCATATGTTTATTTGTTTAAAAGTTATGCACAAAAGAAGAAAACGAGAAAACAGGTTGTTTTAATTTTGAACACCAGTGTATTAAAGTGATTCTTCAGTCATCTTGAGCTCTTCTGAATGTGTGATGAGATTTTTCCTGACATCCTTTTATTCTTTTTCTTCTGTTATTTCTCCCTGTGTTATCATTTCTGTAATATTGTTGTCAGTTATTTCATTAACTTTATCATTTGCCATCCATTCTCTAATATCTTCAGAGGTGACATCGTCGGAACCTGGTACATTTTTCAGCAATGAAATAAGTGGTTTATCTTCTCATCTTCCATTTTCCTACCTTTATGATCCAAAAGAATGTTTCCAGACCTTGCAAGTGTTATGTTTGGAATTTCTTGCCATACTTCTACCACCCACCTTATGATATCTAGCAAAAAGATTTTAAAAAAGTATCAGGATGTGTGACCACATATTAAAAAATAACGTACGGACGTAAGCACCTAGCCATTCTTATTAGAACCGAGGTGGAACACGAACTGACTGATTTTTAAATTTTAAAAATCACTCCTAAAGAAAAAAGGGTCCGCACACCTTAAATCATGGATACGCGATTTTGATTCGTTAATCGGACCGCAAAGGTAACCAATGAATAGTTCGTGCACGCAAGAGAAACAATCGCGGATTCTCCCGTTGACAAGTGTCGCGGGAAGAAAACTTTACAGGGTGCGTTGAGCCAGGAACAAACGTCTGCAATGAGATGCCTGCAAAATGATGTATTTTGAAGCTCCCTTAACAAATATATCTTAAAACACTGAATCAAAATGGTATGTTCAGCCTTAAAGCAGACTCCTCAGCTTCAGATGAAGATAGTATGAAAAATGATCTAGCCTGTTCGTTTATAGCAAAATGTACTACAGAAAGAAGTCTTGTGTAAGGTAAGACACAATACAGTGTTTCAAATGTGAAGAAATGGGTACATGAAGCCTGTAACAATGCAGAGGAGCGTGATCAAAATTTTATGTGTTATTTCTGTTCTTATAACTTATACAAATCTGATTAATTAACTTATATATGTTTATATGTATTTCTGTATTATTTATGTGTGTGTATTTTCAAAGCAAAAGTTATTTTCTTCATGTGTTTGGTTTAGCATAGTTGCTTTATAAATTATAGAATGACTTTTAGAATATCTAAAAAATTTAAATTTCATCTATTTATTTTTTTAATTATTTTGTATTTGTGTTATTTTCTAGTTCAACTCTAACCAAGGATTTATTCCTTGATGATGAGGAAGATAGTAATGAAGGTAAGTATAAATTATCTTGACATTTAAAATATTAGTTCTTTACTAGACATTAATTTATATATTTACTTATTTAGCTTTAATAATTGTGTGACTTATATACTGTAGAGTCCCTATTATCTTAGTTAATGTGAACCAAGACTAACTTGGATAACCCAAAAACTCGGTTAAAGCAAAAGTTGTAAATAAAATAAATCATATATGTTTAAAAGTATATTTTAGAAATATAAAAGTTATACAGATGATACACCGCATGCAGTTCATATTGTTAGGATAACTAAAGAGTTCTTTCTTTAAAAAGTCTTTTTTTTTTTTTTTTTTTTTTTTTTTTTAAGATTTACACTATTTTGGTGTTTTTCTGCAGCAATGTTTTCCTATTTTATTTTATTCAATTCCTACTATTAGTTCACACTCTCCCTATATATATCTTGTACAAATCTTGCAATTGATTTTTTAATAACTTCCCGACTAGCTAGAAATTTGAAACTTCCAGGATCGCTCAGAACACGTTGACAACACAATACATCGAAGTCCGATTTTTGAATTTTTTATTAGTTTTCTTATATTAAAATATGAAAACAATAACATCCTAATAGCATTATAGCCATTAAAATATTAGCTATAATTTAATTGTTGCCAAAAAAAATTTACGAGTTCATTTTCTTTCAACATAAAAATAAATACATTTAATTAAATGTGAACAAAATTATTTAAAAAAAAAAAAAACTTTTTCGATAGTGTTTGTAAGTAGGAATTGACTTTAAAAAATTTTCTTTTATATTACTTGTTTTTAAGAATAAAAGGATTGCTGCTGTCACTTCTTGTTGTTCTATATATTCAACAGCACTTTCAATATTTTTTAGTCCATCTGTAAAGGATATTTTCATTGTCATCGCTAGATTCATAATTTCTCTGCAAATTTTCCAAAACATCTTGATCTAAATGCTGAATTAGAGATGATATATTGGGAGGCAGAAAATGGGCTGTAATGTCAGTAGAGAGGGGAATTGCCTGGAAAAAAAAAAATGGAAATTTGGGGAAATAGTTTCCCCCACCCCGAAGGGGTTTACTTTTACTCGGAAAAATTGAAAATTTTGAAATTCTTAGCAATTTTTTGTCAAAAAATTTATTTCACAATTTACAAAAATTATAAATGCAAAAACCTACTTAATTTATGTCCTTTACATCTGAGTTAATAACTTTTATATTAAAAATAATAAATTAATAATAAAATGTTGCTTTAAATTTCTGAAGTTCCATTAACTTTAAATTAAACTTTTATTTCATCATTGTAATTAACTTCATTTCAAATCAAAATCTAAATTCGAGTCCACCATCGGGTCCGGTAAACCGATTTTACCTGAACCCGACCTGCGATCTGGTTATAAGGTTCGGTTCAGGTTGACTGATTTATTTTTCTTATGGGTCGGCTTGACTGAATTTTTTTCCTGCTGACTGAATTGAGTGAATTCTTTTCCTGCGGTTCAGGTGGTCGTATTTAGTTTTCAATGAGTCAGGTCAACTTGAGAACATCTTTTAAAAAATTTTATCATACTAAGCCGAAATTTGATATAATTATAAACATGCTATTACTATATGTTCCCATGATTAAATATATGTGTTTGAAGCATGTTTTTGTACTCACAACACACATAAATAGTTAAAAATTATTAATCCATTTTTCAGATTTTTAAATTTTTAACTTTGTGTATCAGTAACTGCATTTTTAATTTTTTTTTTTTAAATGATTTGCCAACTCTGAGACAATGAAAATTTATTTTATTTTATAACTTAAAAAAGTTTTGCATGATTTTCTGATAAATCATTAAATTTCATTTAGTTTTGAAGTTTCGGGTATAAAGAATTTTTTATCGGGTTGATTCTAATCTAAATTGATTGAATCAATGTTACCGGAAGATGAACATTCCGTAGTTATGCACTATGCAAAATTAATGGTTGGATGATGATTTGACTAGTTTTTGGTGCTTTATACAAGGAAAGGTATTGGCAGTTATGAAGCAGAAAGGCTCATTTTTTAATAGTAAAAGTTTCTGTTAAGAAAAAATAATATAGATTACATGTATTTTTTAATGTTTAACACTTTATATTTTCTAAGATATTATAACTTTTCAGAAACCCTATTTTTATCTGTAAAAATTCGATTTTTCCATTTTTTCCACCTCTGCAAAATTTTCAGAAATTTTACATCTCTAGTTGCCACTTACCAATGCATCATCATTTGAATAACTGGGAGTATTGTCAAGCAGTAATTTTGATTTCCTTGGAAGATTTTGATTTCTTAAGAATGTTCAGATTTTTTTTTAACAGGTACTTTTAAAACTATTTATTTGACAGTTTGGTTAAAGTGGAAACTTGGATAATTAGGGCTTTACTCTGTATACTTTAAATCGACATGCAAACTAAAAAGGATTAAAAGAAAACAATTATAGAGTGTTAATATTTTTCTTATCAAAATTAATATTATATGTACTCAATTTCTCAAAAAAAGAATGGTCCATACTTGTTTACTTTGTTTTATCTAAATCATATGCATGGCTCAACCTGTAATCTCTTCTGAGCAATAAGAGGGGGAAAGTTGCAAAGGAGGTTCAGAAAACTAGTGATGTTCTTGTCTCTTGCATCCTACGTCGTTCATACTCCGCTCTGCAATCATCTGTATTGATTTGATTTCGCTGTTCTACCTGCATTATCCAGGGGGGGAAATTTTGCTGTCTCTGAACTCCATGTTAGTTTATTTTGTTTTTATAGAAATGTTTAATTTGCCTCCATGTTTAATATTACTTTTCAAATAGCACTTATTATAGGTATAAATAAATAATAAACCTTCCTTTGCCATTCAATTCTTCATTACAAGTAGCAGTTTTCTGGATTTTTGTACCTTAGATAGTTTCACCCCTGACATCTTCCTCCTCTACATTGTGAATTTTCCGCTCCCTGATCTGTTTTCATTTGATTTTGTTTTTCTGTATGGCAATGATGTTTTGCTTTCATTAATTTTAATGATGAAGTATCAATGCAGAAATGTTTCAGAATCCATTAAAAAAGAATGATACTTGAGTAATCGATTTATTTTTTCACCCCCCCCCCCCCCCCCATGAGTCCATTTAAGTGTTTCTGTTGACATTTCCCTGACATCACCATCTATAGAAACGTGTTGGAACTACTTTTTTCCTCCCCCAAACAAAATTTCATTGCCTCACAATTGCTCTGTTAAAATATCAAATCGCTCTGATGGGTAGTTTTAAAATTATAACGTTTTGAAATCATAACTTTAATTACAATCACCCTGCATTATTCCTTTTTTTTTTTTTTTTTTATCCCCTGAGACATGCATAATTTAGTGAAATTAAAAAGAGCTATATGTATAAAACTTAATATATTCATATAAATAGATAATAATGTAATTTTGCTACAATTTTTAAAAAATTATAAAAAATATTATGGCTTGAATTTGTTTTTGCATTAAACTAGAAGTATAAAATATACACTATGTTATGAAAAAAAAAAATATATATTTCTGTTTATATGTTATAATATTTAGTAATGCAGTCTCTATGATGCTTTCTGTACCTATATATTTTTAATTCTTTAGATGATGTTCTGACAGATACGTCATTTGATCCTTTTAAAATATATGTTATCAGCCCAATTGCAACTCCAACAAATTTAACTTCTTGGAGGTTGTTGAAAAAGGTTTTCAGGTAGGAAAATTTTTCCCAAATCAATTTAAGAAAATGAATACTCAGTTGGTTTTATGCACGTTTGAAACTGATAATTAGCTACTGCTACTTTTTCTTATATGTATGATTAATGTACATACACAAAAATCATATTTTATATTTATTTAAAAAATTAGCTATACTTTAACTTAACTAAGTTTTTTTTTTTTGTCTATTGTTAAATAAATTTCTTACAGATACTGTTTTGTAGGTATTTATATGTTGAAGAGGAATAACTTCATTTAAAACTTTTATATATTTAGTATAACTATTGCATACTTGCCAACTTTTCCGGTTTTCCCGGAAGACTTCCGGTTTTTTAACGTATCTTCCGGTCTTCCGGACAGATGATGAAATCTTCCGTTTTTAAAAAAGTCGCGGATATCGTTCGTTTTAAAAAGAAAACCCAAATGTTCTACGAAAACTCCTGATTCGCAATCTTTTTCCATCCATAACATAAATGTCAATATTCATTTCAAACTTGCTTTATGAGATTCTAGAACATGTAAAGAAATAGAATTGTTAAATATTTCTTGCTGATGTAAATATTTTGCCCCCCCCCCCTCCCTTTCATTTATCTCCAACTAGTGATCAGCAATCAAATGTTCTGCAGAAGTCTTTTGTTTCCTAATCTTTATCCATCAACAACATAAATAATAGTATTAATTTTAAACTTCTTTCATTAGATTCTAGAAGTAGAGTTGAAATAGTTTAATATTTCTTGCTCCGTAATTATTTTTGTATCCCCCCCCCCTTCCCCGGATTGGGATCAATGATGAATTCTAGAAAGAATAAAGCAATTTAAGTCCTCAATATTTCTCACGTATGTAATTATTTTTAGATCTTTATTGCTGAGTTTAATGAATCTGTTTATTTTTCCTCAAATTAAATATTTGTTTGTCATATTTATACCAAATGTGTAAACATGGGGAAAAAATGAATAATTTTTTCAGGTAGGAAAAATTTTCTCAAATCAATTTAAGAAAATTAATACTGAGTTGGTTTTATGCACGTTTGAAACTGATAATTAGCTACTGCTACTTTTTTTTATATGTATGATTAATGTACATACACAAAAATCATATACTATTTATTTAAAAAATTAGTTATACTTTAACTTAACTAAGTTTTTTGTCTATTGTTAAATAAATTTCTTTCAGATTCTGTTTTGTAGATATTTATGTGTTGAAGAGGAATAACTTCATTTAAAACTTTTATATATTTAGTATAATCAATCTATAGTAAAACGTTTTTATAGATTGCTTCTAAATATTAAAATTGTAAAACTATATTGTTTATTACGTCAAAGAAAAAAAAAAGTAAAAAAAAAAAAAAATCATCCCTTTTTTTGTGAAATCTTCTGGTTTTTCAACAAAAATCTTCCCTTTTTTTATTAAAATTGGTTGGCAAGTATGCTATTGGAAAGCGTCAAAGAGAAAAAAAAAAAAAAAAAAAAAAATCTTCCCTTTTTTTATGAAATCTTCTGGTTTTTCAACAAAAATCTTCCCTTTTTTTATTAAAATTGGTTGGCAAGTGATACATGGGACTTGGTCTAACTGGGGATAGTTTAAGAAATTGAAAGATAATAAAATTTCGGAATTTAGGTTTTGGAAAATACAAGTTAATGAAACTGAGAGAATGATCTCTGAAAAGTTACTAAATATCAAAAATACTATATTTAGAGCTAATATACATAATGAATTTAAATCCCCTCGTAATAAATTTTAAACAAAATTAGATTTAAAGAATGCCATGATCGTTATCAACTTTTAACTATAGTGGAAGTACAATTAAAATAAAGCTCGAGTGATTCAACCTGAAATTAAAATACATCTTGAATGAAAAACATAAAAGGAATCATGCACAAATAAAAACATGAGAGAGTGACTTACCAAACCATCTTTTATTGATAGAAACAGGTAAATAAATCCAATAGCTAATCTAGTTGTGGTACCACACTAAGATTATATATTCACACACTACACTAATAAAACACAAAAACACAGATCATATTCTTGACTACTTTAGGCTCCATCTTGGTTGCTTTCACCGGAGGCCCCCAGCATCTTCAGAGTGCAACTTCAGCGTAGACAGCAAAATGTTTAATAAACTATTTTATTTTTAATGCTTTGCATTTAAAAAATTTTGCAGGAAACGCATAAAGATGAAATAAAAATTCATCTTGATGAAATATCCAAAAGCCTGAAGAAAAAAAAATGTTGACAGAGTGCACATCGGGGAGCTGATGAAGATCACGCATGAGTATAGAAGACAAACAATAATAAATACAAATAAAACAATTTTGAAAATCCAAGAAATGTTTCCTGCATTAAAGCTTCAGGAGTGGGTGAGAAAATAATATATTTATACCTTAAAATGAGTTTCCTATTTGTAATTTTTTTTAATTAGACTTAAAATAGCTATTTTCATTTGCAACAAAATACAGTGAACTCTCGTAGTAAAAACTTACTTTGGCAGCTGAAAAAGACATTTTAATTTTTTTCTGCCCTACTACGGATAGCACAAATCTGAAACTACACTTGATAAATGACCACAGTACTGCAATATATCAGAAAAAAATGTCAAGTTTCCGGTGCTTGCAAAACATAAAAATCTAGTTATTGTCCCATTCATCCTGCGTCCCATTCAACCCCACTCTCCCCTATGTCATGATAAAATAATGAAAAAAAAAAGTAAGAAAAATTGAAGTAAAAGAAATAAATAATTACTCGAAATAGAGAATGCTTATTTAATTACTCACGCCTTTTATTGCAATTACTCTTCCTAGAAAAAAAAAATATTATTTCTCAAGTTGTTAGGTATTGGATATACTTTTGCCTCACTAGAGGGCGCCAGAGGTCCCGTTGAGATGAGATTCGAAGAACATTTTTGTTTTCTCCCGGGACTTATAGTTTAGTTTTGTTTTAGAATGGAGAGCAACAAGTCATGAAATAGTAGTTTGCACTCGGGGCCTTTTATTCATGGAGCTACAGTTTAAGAACTAGAAAAAGTAGCTGATAGATTAGATTAGTTTTATTTTAAAGCCATTTTCTCTCGAAGCATAATATTAGAAACAGTATTGCCAAGAAATGAAATGGATATTCTAAACTACGAAATGAATATATTTTTTCTAAATAGTGTTTTTTCTTCATGTAAATATTTTATTTAATAAACTGTATATATTTTCTCGTCTTAAAGAAGAAGCTTTTTTTTCTAGAGAAACAAGTGTCTATTTATTTTTTTAATTATTTTGTATTTGTGTTATTTTCTAGTTCAACTCCAACCAAGGATTTATTCCTTGATGGTGAGGAAGATAGTAAGTTTTTCTGCAGCAATGTTTTGCTATTTTATTTTATTCAATTCCTACTATTAGTTCACACTCTCCCTATATATATCTTGTACAAATCTTGCAATTGATTTTTTAATAACTTCCCGACTAGCTAGAAATTTGAAACTTCCAGGATCGCTCAGAGCACGTTGACAACACAATACATCGAAGTCCGATTTTCGAGTTTTTTATTAGTTTTCTTATATTAAAATATGAAAACAATAACATCCTAATAGCATTATAGCCATTAAAATATTAGCTATAATTTAATTGTTTCCAAAAAAAATTTACGAGTTCATTTTCTTTCAACATAAAAATAAATACATTTAATTAAATGTGAACAAAATTATTTAAAAAAAAAAAAAAACTTTTTCGATAGTGTTTGTAAGTAGGAATTGACTTTAAAAAATTTTCTTTTATATTACTTGTTTTTAAGAATAAAAGGATTGCTGCTGTCACTTCTTGTTGTTCTATATATTCAACAGCACTTTCAATATTTTTTAGTCCATCTGTAAAGGATATTTTCATTGTCATCGCTAGATTCATAATTTCTCTGCAAATTTTCCAAAACATCTTGATCTAAATGCTGAATTAGAGATGATATATTGGGAGGCAGAAAATGGGCTGTAATGTCAGTAGAGAGGGGAATTGCCTGGAAAAAAAAAATGGAAATTTGGGGAAATAGTTTCCCCCACCCCGAAGGGGTTTATTACTTTTACTCGGAAAAATTGAAAATTTTGAAATTCTTAGCAATTTTTTGTCAAAAAATTTATTTCACAATTTACAAAAATTATAAATGCAAAAACCTACTTAATTTATGTCCTTTACATCTGAGTTAATAACTTTTATATTAAAAATAATAAATTAATAATAAAATGTTGCTTTAAATTTCTGAAGTTCCATTAACTTTAAATTAAACTTTTATTTCATCATTGTAATTAACTTCATTTCAAATCAAAATCTAAATTCGAGTCCACCATCGGGTCCGGTAAACCGATTTTACCTGAACCCGACCTGCGATCTGGTTATAAGGTTCGGTTCAGGTTGACTGATTTATTTTTCTTATGGGTCGGCTTGACTGAATTTTTTTCCTGCTGACTGAATTGAGTGAATTCTTTTCCTGCGGTTCAGGTGGTCGTATTTAGTTTTCAATGAGTCAGGTCAACTTGAGAACATCTTTTAAAAAATTTTATCATACTAAGCCGAAATTTGATATAATTATAAACATGCTATTACTATATGTTCCCATGATTAAATATATGTGTTTGAAGCATGTTTTTGTACTCACAACACACATAAATAGTTAAAAATTATTAATCCATTTTTCAGATTTTTAAATTTTTAACTTTGTGTATCAGTAACTGCATTTTTAATTTTTTTTTTTTAAATGATTTGCCAACTCTGAGACAATGAAAATTTATTTTATTTTATAACTTAAAAAAGTTTTGCATGATTTTCTGATAAATCATTAAATTTCATTTAGTTTTGAAGTTTCGGGTATAAAGAATTTTTTATCGGGTTGATTCTAATCTAAATTGATTGAATCAATGTTACCGGAGGATGAACATTCCGTAGTTATGCACTATGCAAAATTAATGGTTGGATGATGATTTGACTAGTTTTTGGTGCTTTATACAAGGAAAGGTATTGGCAGTTATGAAGCAGAAAGGCTCATTTTTTAATAGTAAAAGTTTCTGTTAAGAAAAAATAATATAGATTACATGTATTTTTTAATGTTTAACACTTTATACTTTCTAAGATATTATAACTTTTCAGAAACCCTATTTTTATCTGTAAAAATTCGATTTTTCCATTTTTTCCACCTCTGCAAAATTTTCAGAAATTTTACATCTCTAGTTGCCACTTACCAATGCATCATCATTTGAATAACTGGGAGTATTGTCAAGCAGTAATTTTGATTTCCTTGGAAGATTTTGATTTCTTAAGAATGTTCAGATTTTTTTTTAACAGGTACTTTTAAAACTATTTATTTGACAGTTTGGTTAAAGTGGAAACTTGGATAATTAGGGCTTTACTCTGTATACTTTAAATCGACATGCAAACTAAAAAGGATTAAAAGAAAACAATTATAGAGTGTTAATATTTTTCTTATCAAAATTAATATTATATACTTTAAATCGACATGCAAACTAAAAAGGATTAAAAGAAAACAATTATAGAGTGTTAATATTTTTCTTATCAAAATTAATATTATATGTACTCAATTTCTCAAAAAAAGAATGGTCCATACTTGTTTACTTTGTTTTATCTAAATCATATGCATGGCTCAACCTGTAATCTCTTCTGAGCAATAAGAGGGGGAAAGTTGCAAAGGAGGTTCAGAAAACTAGTGATGTTCTTGTCTCTTGCATCCTACGTCGTTCATACTCCGCTCTGCAATCATCTGTATTGATTTGATTTCGCTGTTCTACCTGCATTATCCAGGGGGGGAAATTTTGCTGTCTCTGAACTCCATGTTAGTTTATTTTGTTTTTATAGAAATGTTTAATTTGCCTCCATGTTTAATATTACTTTTCAAATAGCACTTATTATAGGTATAAATAAATAATAAACCTTCCTTTGCCATTCAATTCTTCATTACAAGTAGCAGTTTTCTGGATTTTTGTACCTTAGATAGTTTCACCCCTGACATCTTCCTCCTCTACATTGTGAATTTTCCGCTCCCTGATCTGTTTTCATTTGATTTTGTTTTTCTGTATGGCAATGATGTTTTGCTTTCATTAATTTTAATGATGAAGTATCAATGCAGAAATGTTTCAGAATCCATTAAAAAAGAATGATACTTGAGTAATCGATTTATTTTTTCACCCCCCCCCCCCCATGAGTCCATTTAAGTGTTTCTGTTGACATTTCCCTGACATCACCATCTATAGAAACGTGTTGGAACTACTTTTTTCCTCCCCCAAACAAAATTTCATTGCCTCACAATTGCTCTGTTAAAATATCAAATCGCTCTGATGGGTAGTTTTAAAATTATAACGTTTTGAAATCATAACTTTAATTACAATCACCCTGCATTATTCCTTTTTTTTTTTTTTTTTATCCCCTGAGACATGCATAATTTAGTGAAATTAAAAAGAGCTATATGTATAAAACTTAATATATTCATATAAATAGATAATAATGTAATTTTGCTACAATTTTTAAAAAATTATAAAAAATATTATGGCTTGAATTTGTTTTTGCATTAAACTAGAAGTATAAAATATACACTATGTTATGAAAAAAATATATATATATTTCTGTTTATATGTTATAATATTTAGTAATGCAGTCTCTATGATGCTTTCTGTACCTATATATTTTTAATTCTTTAGATGATGTTCTGACAGATACGTCATTTGATCCTTTTAAAATATATGTTATCAGCCCAATTGCAACTCCAACAAATTTAACTTCTTGGAGGTTGTTGAAAAAGGTTTTCAGGTAGGAAAATTTTTCCCAAATCAATTTAAGAAAATGAATACTCAGTTGGTTTTATGCACGTTTGAAACTGATAATTAGCTACTGCTACTTTTTCTTATATGTATGATTAATGTACATACACAAAAATCATATTTTATATTTATTTAAAAAATTAGCTATACTTTAACTTAACTAAGTTTTTTTTTTTTTGTCTATTGTTAAATAAATTTCTTACAGATTCTGTTTTGTAGGTATTTATATGTTGAAGAGGAATAACTTCATTTAAAACTTTTATATATTTAGTATAACTATTGCATACTTGCCAACTTTTCCGGTTTTCCCGGAAGACTTCCGGTTTTTTAACGTATCTGATAACTTTGGTTATCTTTTGGTCCTCACATCTAATGTAAAAACATTCCTTAATTTATCTTTATATACGTATACTTAAAATATCTTTTACTTACTTTTTTTCAAATTTAATTTATCCTTTTAAATCCTTTTCTTACTCCATGCTATTTCGCGGCAAACATCGCAGTTTGTTTACTTTTTAGCTGTTGCTATTCTCTGCACTGTTAAAATAACTTTTTCTCCTTGTTGCCATCGTATCTTAATTCATTAAATTAATTATGTAATGTTTCAACTTTGGCCATAAGGTGGCGTCATCGTTTTTTTTACTGTTATGGTTTTGACCACACGATGGCGTTATTATCGATGTTTTTCTGATTGTTTTATGCAAATATTGTATTCTTTAATGATATAAAAGTTCGAATCGATCGCAGTAGCAGCAGTGCAGCAACAAGATGCATTAGTGTGTTTTCCAGTGAGCTGGTTTCCTGGTTAGCTAAGATGTTTGCTGGTTTGGAGTTAAAAGTTTTATTTAATTAAAAGTTTAAGCATGTGAATTTTTTATACGAAGTTAAGTTTTAATATGTTAAAAGTTGATGCTGGTTTACCATGAAGTTAAAAATAATTAATAATTAAATTCTGAATGAAGTTAAAGTTTTTTGGAACTCTTGTCCTTGTTCCTTATCGTTTTTTAAAAGATGATAAATTTCTTCTGTTATAAACTTTAAAGACTTTTCGTTGTTATATCCTAGTGGTGAACAAGGCGACCCTAGGGATGTTAATATCTTCATAATTATTTCCCCGATGGTCAACTTGGCGACCATCTATCTACAATTTTCGTTTGCTTTAAATTATATCTTCTTTTGTTCGATCGTTATCTACAGTGATGTTTTCCTTGGAGTAACGTTTATTTGCTTAGTGGTCAACCGGGCGACCCTAAGGGATGTTAATTTCGTTCCTTGATTATTCCCCCGATGGTCAACTTGGCGACCATCTATCTGCAATCGTCGTTTGCTCTAAGTTGCATTATCTTTTTGATATCATCTTACGTTTATCAATGGTCAACTTGGCGACCTTGATTTGTGTTAAATAGTGTTGTGTTTAAAAGGGGACTGTGGGACAAGATGTTTTCTTTCTTCAGAAATGTTGTGTAAAGAGCTGAATGCTTTTTGTATTTCTTCAAGCTAATGTTTTACAAGGTAATTATCCAGCTTATATTGCTACCTTATGTTAATGCTTTATGTTAATTATTAAAAGTTTGTTATATATATTTACATATGTTTTTGATATAAATAAATTTTGTTAAGTTTTTAAATTTTCCTTGTTTTTACTGAGATCAAGTTTTCTAGTCACTAGTCATTTTACACTTTTAAAAGCTTAAAGTTCAAACGTTTCTATTGTGCAAAAACTTTGCTTAATATTAAATTTTAATAGACAGACCACTTCTAATGGTTTTCAACAGTTGGGTTATGGGCCCAGAAATTTTTGGATAAGTTTTTTGTATGTATAGAATTCTTTAATTATTTGACTAGTGTTTTTGACTCAGTGAAAATTGGGAAAATGGCGTTTAATTTGACTCCCCAGATTGAAAAGCTTGGTTCTACAAACTATGCTGGTTGGAAAAATGACGTTAAATTTTTGCTAATGGAAAGGAATGCATATGAAATTGTTACTGGGGTAGAAAAATTACCTGATAAAGAGGCATCTGAGGAGGTAGTTAATGATTTTAAAAGGAGACAAAATTCTGCTATGTCTTTACTTTACTTAAATATAGAACCAGAATTTCGTGGTTTAATAAGTGAGTGTTCTGACCCCTCAGAGGCTTGGAAAGTTTTAAAAGTCAATTTCCAACCAGATAGTAGGAGTCACCACATGAAATTGTTTTCAGAGTTAATGACATGTTTTCTTCAACCTGGTGAATCTATTGGTCTCTTTGCAGCTAGAATTTCAAAAATTGTAGATCAGTTAAAAGCTATTGGGAAACCAATAAGTGACGAATATGTTTGTTTTCAAATTTTGAGATACTTACCTGATAAATTCGATCAAATAGTTCAACAGATTTTAAGATGGCCTGATAAAGAGTTTTCGTATAAAAATATTGTAGTTGAACTTTGTTCTGAAGAAACACGACTCCAACTACGCACTTTTGATAAAAGTAAAGTTGAATGTACAATTGAGGTTCAAAGTGCTAAATTTAAGAGAAAATCTGTAATTGTTTGTTGGAGGTGTGGTAAAAAAAGCCATGGTATTAAGGACTGTCGGGTTAAGCTTGAAAATAATTCTTCTGCTGCAAAAGAGAAACCACTTAAAAGTAATTTTGTTAAGAAGGCTGGCTCCAGTCAACAGTCTCGACGTGATAAAACTCCCCCACGTAAAACTCAAAATTTTATTGCTGAAGCAAACCTTAGCAGTTTTGATCGAGAGGGATGCTGGGCTTTTGATACAGCTGCCTCTCATCATTTTTGTAAAGACAAGGCCCTTTTTAGTAATTTTGTTTAAGTGTCTGGTGATGAGTTACACGTGGCTGTTGACGGGGTTACCTTTCCTATTACTGGTAAAGGTGAGGTAGAACTGAACTTTAATGGTGTTGAAATAAAATTATGGAATGTGTTGTTTTCACCTAATCTAAGGAAAAATCTTTTAAGTGGTTCTAGATTCGACCAGGGTGGTGCTAAATTCATTGGTAAGTCTGGCAAGTTGAATGTGATCAATAAGTTTGGCAAATTTCTTTTTTCTGCAAAACTCTATGACGGGATCTATTACACTTTTCCAAAAGTTATTAGGAGCAGGCATGGTGTTGAGGTGAATGGGGGGCAAGATGTAAATGAAATTGCTAATTCTGAAGTTTCAGCTTCACCTACATATGAGTCCGTCAATATTAAAGATTTGGACACATGGCATTTGCGTTTTGATCACATCAGCCCTGAACTCATTCTTAACACTAATCGTAATTCTGCTGTTAAAGGTCTGCCTCTTTTAAAGTCTATAGATAATTTTTTTTGTGATCCTTGTCATTTGAGTAAGCAAAATCGTGTTTCCTTTAAATCTATAGGTCATTCTTTTTCTAAAAAGCCATTAGAAAGGCTGTTTCTTGACACTTGGGGACCTATTAAAATAAATGGGAAAAGAGGCGAACGTTTCTTTTTGTCCATAATAGATGACTTTTCTGGTAAATCTGCGGTTTACCCCCTTCAGGAGAAGTCCATGGTCTTTGAAATTTTTAAAAGACATGTTTTAAGGGCTGAAAGGTTTTTGGGTACCAAGTTGAAGGCCATACGCACCGATAATGGTAGTGAGTTTGAGAATGACCATTTTAGATCCTTTTGTAATGAGACAGGTGTAATCCATGAGCTAATAAATACTTTTACACCAGAACAAAATGGTACATGCGAACGCTTTAATCAGACCATTATGAATTGTGTTCGGGCAATGCTGAAATCCAGCGGGTTGTCTGCCGATTTTTGGCCTGAAGCGTGTATGCATTTTACTTACACTTGGAATAGAATCTGTCATGGGAAAAATACGAAGACTCCTCTTGAACTCTATTCAGGTAATAAACCATCTGTTCGTCATTTAAGACCTTTTGGTACTGTAGCTTATGTCGGTGTTCCTAAGGCTAGGCGTAAACATAAATTGGATTCGAAGGCAAAGAAAGGTGTCCTTGTTGGATACGCTTTGCGTACTCGTGGATATAGGGTTTGGTTAGATGATGATAAGAAGGTTGTTGAAACCATTAATGTTTCGTTCGTTGAGAGTAAAAACTTTCCGAGCAGTGGAGCGGTGATGGGCGACTCCTCCTTCGAGTTGGTGTATGTCCCAGAGGGTCAGCCACGGCCCGTTGATCAGTTTCATCTTCCTGATCCGGAGCCTGGCACTTCTGGTGTCGTGCCCGATGAGACTGAGGATGTCGTCCCAGCCATTCCTCATACAAGTTCTACACCTTCTCAAGTTTTGTCATCCCCGAGCTGGATATCTAATCCAATCTGGTACAGGAAAGTTGTTCCCAGGCCTAAAGGAGATAAAATTGACATCTACTATTATCCTGATGGAGAGGGTAAGAGGCTCCCTCAAAGATCTCCAAAAGATATTGAAAAGTTTTGTTTAGCTAATGGTATTAATTACAACCCTGCCAACTTTGATTTTTCAAAATTTAATACTTTTTCTGGTGTAGTTAATTCTGACGTTATACCTTCTGCGTCCAGCACCTTAAGTTGACTAGAGGTGGTGGTCCCTAGAACGTATAAACAAGCCCTGAAATCTGCCCAGGCGGATAAATGGCATGAGGCTATGCTGGAAGAGTTAGAATGTATGGCTGCAAGAAAAGTTTGGCATTTAGTAAAACTCCCTGAAAACAAGTCTGTGTTAGGAAACCGCTGGGTTTATACAGTTAAGCGCGATGAGTCTGGTGCCATAGTAAGGTACAAAGCAAGATTGGTTGCGCAAGGTTTCAGCCAGGTACAGGGTGAGTCTTACGACGAAACTTTTTCGCCGGTTATAAATTTTTCAGTAGTCAGGTTCTTCTTTGCCCTATTAGTTTCATGTTGTGGCTGGGTTAACGTACAATGCGACGTAAAATGTGCATATTTATATGCCCCGTTAAAGGATGAAATTTATATGAAACAACCAACTGGGTTTGCTGAAAAAGGCAAAGAGAGTTGGGTTTGTAGATTAGACAGAGCATTGTACGGGTTACACCAATCTGGCAGATTATGGTTTTATGAATTAAATAAAGTGTTGTTGGAACTTGGTTTTAATAAATTTGAAAATTGTAATTGCGCATATTCATATCTTGATTTTTCAGTTCTGTTGGTGTACGTGGATGATATCGTCATTTTTGCTAGAACACAGTCACAGACTAAAACCATTTTAGAACTTTTGGAATCTAAATTTGATTTGAAGGTTTTAGGTATCACTCGTAAATTATTAGGCGTAGAATTTGAATATACAGATGCAGGTGTGTTAATTCACCAAAACCAGTATATTGGTGAAATAGGTGAAAGGTTTAGAAACCACCGTGTTCCTGTTTCTTCTTTGCCAATAGTTAAAGGTGTTCAGTTTTCTAAAAGTGACTGTCCAGTTGTTCAGGCAGATATAGATGAAGCATCAAGTTTACCTTACAGAAATTTATTGGGTTGTATTTCATTTCTTGCAAATCGCACCAGACCTGACATTGCATATGCCACTAATATTTTTTCACAGTTCCAACAGAATCCAGGAGTTAAACATTGGCAGGGCTTACTTAAATTATTAGGTTATATTAAATTTACCAATCATTATAAACTTTCTCTATATTGTAAAAGCATTAAATTACTTTCATACTCTGATGCAGATTTTGCAGCTAATAGGGACGATTATGTCTCTATGGGTGGTCAATTAGTACTTCTGGATAATGCTGCCGTTTCGTGGCGCTCAAATAAACAGAAGGGTGTGACCATTTCTACAATGGAGTCGGAGTTTATTTCAATGTGCGATTGTGTCAGGGAACAACATTGGTTTTATAACATACTATTAGAATGTCAAAGTTTAAAAATTATTAAAGAGAAATTTGATGTACCAACACTTTTTGCTGATAACCAGGTTGCCATTAAGATTCACTAAATCTAGAATTGAAAATTTTCACACGCGCCATGTAAATATAAAATTGTTTTTCATTAGGGACTGGTTTGATGAAGGGAAATTTAACCTTCAGTATGTTTCTTCTAAGTCCAATCTTTCCGATCCATTCACAAAGCCGCTTGCCAAAATTTATAAATATAGTTTTCTTTCAAAATTCTGGTAATTAAAACTCTTCTTCTCCACTTTGCGGATATTTTTTTTTTTTTGTATATATGTATATAATTGTTGGTATGTATGTGAGTCACAAGCGCTTGTGCATATGTGTTGTATATAGTGTATATAAGTATTTCATCTATTTCATCATTTATAGTAATTTAATATTGTATATTAGAATTGTGTTTTGCATTGGTCTTGTACATATTGTATATAAATTATATTATCTCTTATTGCATATTTAGAATATAGGTCATATACATAATCATATAAATTGTATTGAGTATTTATAATGTATTTTTCTGCGTAGTATCTGCATTGTGGGGAATTTGCGTTTGATTATCTTTATAATGAAAAGGGGGGAAATTAATCGTAAAATGAAATTTAAATTTAATCTAAAATTACTTTCATGTGCTGTTTCGTAGTACATGTTTAAAATTTTTTATGTACTATCTTTGAAGTACATTTTTCTTACTGACTTTTGTCAGGTTGTGTGCCGTTTAGTGGTACAGTTTTTTTTATGGACTCTGAATTTTTCTTGGGTGGCATGTATATGCACATTTAACTCTTGTTGCTAATTCGTCTTATTGCACTTTTTGCTAGCTGTTAACTTGTTTTTACTAGATTGTTGAGTTTTTGTTGTTTGTTGTTAAATAGTTTTTACTAATGAAATTGTTGCATATAAATCGTTTATACTAATTATTAATATGGTTAATATTTGAATGTTTTTTTCTTATATGTTGCGGTGGGGGGCTTTGATAACTTTGGTTATCTTTTGGTCCTCACATCTAATGTAAAAACATTCCTTAATTTATCTTTATATACGTATACTTAAAATATCTTTTACTTACTTTTTTTCAAATTTAATTTATCCTTTTAAATCCTTTTCTTACTCCATGCTATTTCGCGGCAAACATCGCAGTTTGTTTACTTTTTAGCTGTTGCCATCGTATCTTAATTCATTAAATTAATTATGTAATGTTTCAACTTTGGCCATAAGGTGGCGTCATCGTTTTTTTACTGTTTTGGTTTTGACCACACGATGGCGTTATTATCGATGTTTTTCTGATCGTTTTATGCAAATATTGTATTCTTTTATGATATAAAAGTTCGATTCGATCGCAGTAGCAGCAGTGCAGCAACAAGATGCATTAGTGTGTTTTCCAGTGAGCTGGTCTCCTGTTTAGCTAAGATGTTTGCTGGTTTGGAGTTAAAAGTTTTATTTAATTAAAAGTTTAAGCATGTGAATTTTTTATACGAAGTTAAGTTTTAATATGTTAAAAGTTGATGCTGGTTTACCATGAAGTTAAAAATAATTAATAATTAAATTCTGAATGAAGTTAAAGTTTTTTGGAACTCTTGTCCTTGTTCCTTATCGTTTTTTAAAAGATGATAAATTTCTTCTGTTATAAACTTTAAAGACTTTTCGTTGTTATATCCTAGTGGTGAACAAGGCGACCCTAGGGATGTTAATATCTTCATAATTATTTCCCCGATGGTCAACTTGGCGACCATCTATCTACAATTTTCGTTTGCTTTAAATTATATCTTCTTTTGTTCGATCGTTATCTACAGTGATGTTTTCCTTGGAGTAACGTTTATTTGCTTAGTGGTCAATCGGGCGACCCTAAGGGATGTTAATTTCGTTCCTTGATTATTCCCCCGATGGTCAACTTGGCGACCATCTATCTGCTATCGTCGTTTGCTCTAAGTTGCATTATCTTTTTGATATCATCTTACGTTTATCAATGGTCAACTTGGCGACCTTGATTTGTGTTAAATAGTGTTGTGTTTAAAAGGGGACTGTAGGACAAGATGTTTTCTTTCTTCAGAAATGTTGTGTAAAGAGCTGAATGCTTTTTGTATTTCTTCAAGCTAATGTTTTACAAGGTAATTATCCAGCTTATATTGCTACCTTATGTTAATGCTTTATGTTAATTATTAAAAGTTTGTTATATATATTTACATGTGTTTTTGATATAAATAAATTTTGTTAAGTTTTTAAATTTTCCTTGTTTTTACTGAGATCAAGTTTTCTAGTCACTAGTCATTTTACACTTTTAAAAGCTTAAAGTTCAAACGTTTCTATTGTGCAAAAACTTTGCTTAATATTAAATTTTAATAGACAGACCACTTCTAATGGTTTTCAACAGTATCTTCCGGTCTTCCGGACAGATGATGAAATCTTCCGTTTTTAAAAAAGTCGCGGATATCGTTCGTTTTAAAAAGAAAACCCAAATGTTCTACGAAAACTCCTGATTCGCAATCTTTTTCCATCCATAACATAAATGTCAATATTCATTTCAAACTTGCTTTATGAGATTCTAGAACATGTAAAGAAATAGAATTGTTAAATATTTCTTGCTGATGTAAATATTTTGCCCCCCCCCCCCCTCCCTTTCATTTATCTCCAACTAGTGATCAGCAATCAAATGTTCTGCAGAAGTCTTTTGTTTCCTAATCTTTATCCATCAACAACATAAATAATAATATTAATTTTAAACTTCTTTCATTAGATTCTAGAAGTAGAGTTGAAATAGTTTAATATTTCTTGCTCCGTAATTATTTTTGTATCCCCCCCCCCCTTCCCCGGATTGGGATCAATGATGAATTCTAGAAAGAATAAAGCAATTTAAGTCCTCAATATTTCTCACGTATGTAATTATTTTTAGATCTTTATTGCTGAGTTTAATGAATCTGTTTATTTTTCCTCAATTAAATTAAATATTTGTTTGTCATATTTATACCAAATGTGTAAACATGGGGAAAAAATGAATAATTTTTTCAGGTAGGAAAAATTTTCTCAAATCAATTTAAGAAAATTAATACTGAGTTGGTTTTATGCACGTTTGAAACTGATAATTAGCTACTGCTACTTTTTTTTATATGTATGATTAATGTACATACACAAAAATCATATACTATTTATTTAAAAAATTAGTTATACTTTAACTTAACTAAGTTTTTTGTCTATTGTTAAATAAATTTCTTTCAGATTCTGTTTTGTAGATATTTATGTGTTGAAGAGGAATAACTTCATTTAAAACTTTTATATATTTAGTATAATCAATCTATAGTAAAACGTTTTTATAGATTGCTTCTAAATATTAAAATTGTAAAACTGTATTGTTTATTACGTCAAAGAAAAAAAAAAGTAAAAAAAAAAAAAATCATCCCTTTTTTTGTGAAATCTTCTGGTTTTTCAACAAAAATCTTCCCTTTTTTTATTAAAATTGGTTGGCAAGTATGCTATTGTAAAGCGTCAAAGAGAAAAAAAAGTAAAAAAAAAAAAAAAATCCCTTTTTTTGTGAAATCTTCTGGTTTTTCAACAAAAATCTTCCCTTTTTTTATTAAAATTGGTTGGCAAGTATGCTATTGTAAAGCGTCAAAGAGAAAAAAAAAAAAAAAAAAAAAAAAATCTTCCCTTTTTTTATGAAATCTTCTGGTTTTTCAACAAAAATCTTCCCTTTTTTTATTAAAATTGGTTGGCAAGTGATACATGGGACTTGGTCTAAATGGGGATAGTTTAAGAAATTGAAAGATAATAAAATTTCGGAATTTAGGTTTTGGAAAATACAAGTTAATGAAACTGAGAGAATGATCTCTGAAAAGTTACTAAATATCAAAAATACTATATTTAGAGCTAATATACATAATGAATTTAAATCCCCTCGTAATAAATTTTAAACAAAATTAGATTTAAAGAATGCCATGATCGTTATCAACTTTTAACTATAGTGGAAGTACAATTAAAATAAAGCTCGAGTGATTCAACCTGAAATTAAAATACATCTTGAATGAAAAACATAAAAGGAATCATGCACAAATAAAAACATGAGAGAGTGACTTACCAAACCATCTTTTATTGATAGAAACAGGTAAATAAATCCAATAGCTAATCTAGTTGTGGTACCACACTAAGATTATATATTCACACACTACACTAATAAAACACAAAAACACAGATCATATTCTTGACTACTTTAGGCTCCATCTTGGTTGCTTTCACCGGAGGCCCCCAGCATCTTCAGAGTGCAACTTCAGCGTAGACAGCAAAATGTTTAATAAACTATTTTATTTTTAATGCTTTGCATTTAAAAAATTTTGCAGGAAACGCATAAAGATGAAATAAAAATTCATCTTGATGAAATATCCAAAAGCCTGAAGAAAAAAAAATGTTGACAGAGTGCACATCGGGGAGCTGATGAAGATCACGCATGAGTATAGAAGACAAACAATAATAAATACAAATAAAACAATTTTGAAAATCCAAGAAATGTTTCCTGCATTAAAGCTTCAGGAGTGGGTGAGAAAATAATATATTTATACCTTAAAATGAGTTTCCTATTTGTAATTTTTTTTAATTAGACTTAAAATAGCTATTTTCATTTGCAACAAAATACAGTGAACTCTCGTAGTAAAAACTTACTTTGGCAGCTGAAAAAGACATTTTAATTTTTTTCTGCCCTACTACGGATAGCACAAATCTGAAACTACACTTGATAAATGACCACAGTACTGCAATATATCAGAAAAAAATGTCAAGTTTCCGGTGCTTGCAAAACATAAAAATCTAGTTATTGTCCCATTCATCCTGCGTCCCATTCAACCCCACTCTCCCCTATGTCATGATAAAATAATGAAAAAAAAAAGTAAGAAAAATTGAAGTAAAAGAAATAAATAATTACTCGAAATAGAGAATGCTTATTTAATTACTCACGTCTTTTATTGCAATTACTCTTCCTAGAAAAAAAAAATATTATTTCTCAAGTTGTTAGGTATTGGATATACTTTTGCCTCACTAGAGGGCGCCAGAGGTCCCGTTGAGATGAGATTCGAAGAACATTTTTGTTTTCTCCCGGGACTTATAGTTTAGTTTTGTTTTAGAATGGAGAGCAACAAGTCATGAAATAGTAGTTTGCACTCGGGGCCTTTTATTCATGGAGCTACAGTTTAAGAACTAGAAAAAGTAGCTGATAGATTAGATTAGTTTTATTTTAAAGCCATTTTCTCTCGAAGCATAATATTAGAAACAGTATTGCCAAGAAATGAAATGGATATTCTAAACTACGAAATGAATATATTTTTTGTAAATAGTGTTTTTTCTTCATGTAAATATTTTATTTAATAAACTGTATATATTTTCTCGTCTTAAAGAAGAAGCTTTTTTTCTAGAGAAACAAGTGTCTATTTATTTTTTTAATTATTTTGTATTTGTGTTATTTTCTAGTTCAACTCCAACCAAGGATTTATTCCTTGATGGTGAGGAAGATAGTAATGAAGGTAAGTATAAATTATCTTGACATTTAAAATATTAGTTCTTTACTAGACATTAATTTATATATTTATTTATTTAGCTTTAATAATTGTGTGACTTATATACTGTAGAGTCCCTATTATCTTAGTTAATGTGAACCAAGACTAACTTGGATAACCCAAAAACTCGGTTAAAGCAAAAGTTGTAAATAAAATAAATCATATATGTTTAAAAGTATATTTTAGAAATATAAAAGTTATACAGATGATACACCGCATGCAGTTCATATTGTTAGGATAACTAAAGAGTTCTTTCTTTAAAAAGTCTTTTTTTTTTTTTTTTTTTTTTTTTTAAGATTTACACTATTTTGGTGTTTTTCTGCAGCAATGTTTTGCTATTTTATTTTATTCAATTCCTACTATTAGTTCACACTCTCCCTATATATATCTTGTACAAATCTTGCAATTGATTTTTTAATAACTTCCCGACTAGCTAGAAATTTGAAACTTCCAGGATCGCTCAGAGCACGTTGACAACACAATACATCGAAATCTGATTTTCGAATTTTTTATTAGTTTTCTTATATTAAAATATGAAAACAATAACATCCTAATAGCATTATAGCCATTAAAATATTAGCTATAATTTAATTGTTGCCAAAAAAAATTTACGAGTTCATTTTCTTTCAACATAAAAATAAATACATTTAATTAAATGTGAACAAAATTATTTAAAAAAAAAAAAACTTTTTCGATAGTGTTTGTAAGTAGGAATTGACTTTAAAAAATTTTCTTTTATATTACTTGTTTTTAAGAATAAAAGGATTGCTGCTGTCACTTCTTGTTGTTCTATATATTCAACAGCACTTTCAATATTTTTTAGTCCATCTGTAAAGGATATTTTCATTGTCATCGCTAGATTCATAATTTCTCTGCAAATTTTCCAAAACATCTTGATCTAAATGCTGAATTAGAGATGATATATTGGGAGGCAGAAAATGGGCTGTAATGTCAGTAGAGAGGGGAATTGCCTGGAAAAAAAAAATGGAAATTTGGGGAAATAGTTTCCCCCACCCCGAAGGGGTTTACTTTTACTCGGAAAAATTGAAAATTTTGAAATTCTTAGCAATTTTTTGTCAAAAAATTTATTTCACAATTTACAAAAATTATAAATGCAAAAACCTACTTAATTTATGTCCTTTACATCTGAGTTAATAACTTTTATATTAAAAATAATAAATTAATAATAAAATGTTGCTTTAAATTTCTGAAGTTCCATTAACTTTAAATTAAACTTTTATTTCATCATTGTAATTAACTTCATTTCAAATCAAAATCTAAATTCGAGTCCACCATCGGGTCCGGTAAACCGATTTTACCTGAACCCGACCTGCGATCTGGTTATAAGGTTCGGTTCAGGTTGACTGATTTATTTTTCTTATGGGTCGGCTTGACTGAATTTTTTTCCTGCTGACTGAATTGAGTGAATTCTTTTCCTGCGGTTCAGGTGGTCGTATTTAGTTTTCAATGAGTCAGGTCAACTTGAGAACATCTTTTAAAAAATTTTATCATACTAAGCCGAAATTTGATATAATTATAAACATGCTATTACTATATGTTCCCATGATTAAATATATGTGTTTGAAGCATGTTTTTGTACTCACAACACACATAAATAGTTAAAAATTATTAATCCATTTTTCAGATTTTTAACTTTGTGTATCAGTAACTGCATTTTTAATTTTTTTTTTTTAAATGATTTGCCAACTCTGAGACAATGAAAATTTATTTTATTTTATAACTTAAAAAAGTTTTGCATGATTTTCTGATAAATCATTAAATTTCATTTAGTTTTGAAGTTTCGGGTATAAAGAATTTTTTATCGGGTTGATTCTAATCTAAATTGATTGAATCAATGTTACCGGAAGATGAACATTCCGTAGTTATGCACTATGCAAAATTAATGGTTGGATGATGATTTGACTAGTTTTTGGTGCTTTATACAAGGAAAGGTATTGGCAGTTATGAAGCAGAAAGGCTCATTTTTTAATAGTAAAAGTTTCTGTTAAGAAAAAATAATATAGATTACATGTATTTTTTAATGTTTAACACTTTATATTTTCTAAGATATTATAACTTTTCAGAAACCCTATTTTTATCTGTAAAAATTCGATTTTTCCATTTTTTCCACCTCTGCAAAATTTTCAGAAATTTTCCATCTCTAGTTGCCACTTACCAATGCATCATCATTTGAATAACTGGGAGTATTGTCAAGCAGTAATTTTGATTTCCTTGGAAGATTTTGATTTCTTAAGAATGTTCAGATTTTTTTTTAACAGGTACTTTTAAAACTATTTATTTGACAGTTTGGTTAAAGTGGAAACTTGGATAATTAGGGCTTTACTCTGTATACTTTAAATCGACATGCAAACTAAAAAGGATTAAAAGAAAACAATTATAGAGTGTTAATATTTTTCTTATCAAAATTAATATTATATGTACTCAATTTCTCAAAAAAAGAATGGTCCATACTTGTTTACTTTGTTTTATCTAAATCATATGCATGGCTCAACCTGTAATCTCTTCTGAGCAATAAGAGGGGGAAAGTTGCAAAGGAGGTTCAGAAAACTAGTGATGTTCTTGTCTCTTGCATCCTACGTCGTTCATACTCCGCTCTGCAATCATCTGTATTGATTTGTTTTCGCTGTTCTACCTGCATTATCCAGGGGGGGAAATTTTGCTGTCTCTGAACTCCATGTTAGTTTATTTTGTTTTTATAGAAATGTTTAATTTGCCTCCATGTTTAATATTACTTTTCAAATAGCACTTATTATAGGTATAAATAAATAATAAACCTTCCTTTGCCATTCAATTCTTCATTACAAGTAGCAGTTTTCTGGATTTTTGTACCTTAGATAGTTTCACCCCTGACATCTTCCTCCTCTACATTGTGAATTTTCCGCTCCCTGATCTGTTTTCATTTGATTTTGTTTTTCTGTATGGCAATGATGTTTTGCTTTCATTAATTTTAATGATGAAGTATCAATGCAGAAATGTTTCAGAATCCATTAAAAAAGAATGATACTTGAGTAATCGATTTATTTTTTCACCCCCCCCCCCCCCCATGAGTCCATTTAAGTGTTTCTGTTGACATTTCCCTGACATCACCATCTATAGAAACGTGTTGGAACTACTTTTTTCCTCCCCCAAACAAAATTTCATTGCCTCACAATTGCTCTGTTAAAATATCAAATCGCTCTGATGGGTAGTTTTAAAATTATAACGTTTTGAAATCATAACTTTAATTACAATCACCCTGCATTATTCCTTTTTTTTTTTTTTTTTTTTATCCCCTGAGACATGCATAATTTAGTGAAATTAAAAAGAGCTATATGTATAAAACTTAATATATTCATATAAATAGATAATAATGTAATTTTGCTACAATTTTTAAAAAATTATAAAAAATATTATGGCTTGAATTTGTTTTTGCATTAAACTAGAAGTATAAAATATACACTATGTTATGAAAAAAATATATATATATTTCTGTTTATATGTTATAATATTTAGTAATGCAGTCTCTATGATGCTTTCTGTACCTATATATTTTTAATTCTTTAGATGATGTTCTGACAGATACGTCATTTGATCCTTTTAAAATATATGTTATCAGCCCAATTGCAACTCCAACAAATTTAACTTCTTGGAGGTTGTTGAAAAAGGTTTTCAGGTAGGAAAATTTTTCCCAAATCAATTTAAGAAAATGAATACTCAGTTGGTTTTATGCACGTTTGAAACTGATAATTAGCTACTGCTACTTTTTTTTATATGTATGATTAATGTACATACACAAAAATCATATACTATTTATTTAAAAAATTAGTTATACTTTAACTTAACTAAGTTTTTTGTCTATTGTTAAATAAATTTCTTTCAGATTCTGTTTTGTAGATATTTATGTGTTGAAGAGGAATAACTTCATTTAAAACTTTTATATATTTAGTATAATCAATCTATAGTAAAACGTTTTTATAGATTGCTTCTAAATATTAAAATTGTAAAACTGTATTGTTTATTACGTCAAAGAAAAAAAAAAGTAAAAAAAAAAAAATCTTCCCCTTTTTTATGAAATCTTCTGGTTTTTCAACAAAAATCTTCCCTTTTTTTATTAAAATTGGTTGGCAAGTATGCTATTGTAAAGCGTCAAAGAGAAAAAAAAAAAAAAAAAAAAAAAAACTTCCCTTTTTTTATGAAATCTTCTGGTTTTTCAACAAAAATCTTCCCTTTTTTTATTAAAATTGGTTGGCAAGTGATACATGGGACTTGGTCTAACTGAGGATAGTTTAAGAAATTGAAAGATAATAAAATTTCGGAATTTAGGTTTTGGAAAATACAAGTTAATGAAACTGAGAGAATGATCTCTGAAAAGTTACTAAATATCAAAAATACTATATTTAGAGCTAATATACATAATGAATTTAAATCCCCTCGTAATAAATTTTAAACAAAATTAGATTTAAAGAATGCCATGATCGTTATCAACTTTTAACTATAGTGGAAGTACAATTAAAATAAAGCTCGAGTGATTCAACCTGAAATTAAAATACATCTTGAATGAAAAACATAAAAGGAATCATGCACAAATAAAAACATGAGAGAGTGACTTACCAAACCATCTTTTATTGATAGAAACAGGTAAATAAATCCAATAGCTAATCTAGTTGTGGTACCACACTAAGATTATATATTCACACAGTACACTAATAAAACACAAAAACACAGATCATATTCTTGACTACTTTAGGCTCCATCTTGGTTGCTTTCACCGGAGGCCCCCAGCATCTTCAGAGTGCAACTTCAGCGTAGACAGCAAAATGTTTAATAAACTATTTTATTTTTAATGCTTTGCATTTAAAAAATTTTGCAGGAAACGCATAAAGATGAAATAAAAATTCATCTTGATGAAATATCCAAAAGCCTGAAGAAAAAAAAATGTTGACAGAGTGCACATCGGGGAGCTGATGAAGATCACGCATGAGTATAGAAGACAAACAATAATAAATACAAATAAAACAATTTTGAAAATCCAAGAAATGTTTCCTGCATTAAAGCTTCAGGAGTGGGTGAGAAAATAATATATTTATACCTTAAAATGAGTTTCCTATTTGTAATTTTTTTTAATTAGACTTAAAATAGCTATTTTCATTTGCAACAAAATACAGTGAACTCTCGTTAAAACAGACAATCAAGGGCCGGCAGTTTTTGTCCATATTAACGAGAGTCCATTATAACAGGAGTTCATAAACTGAAGTTCTATATGAACTCTAAAATCACTATTATGTACACATACGAATGAAAATTTGTTTCCTCAAACCTTTTTATTCACAAAAAATATAAACGCAGGAAAAACAATACTTAAAAACTTCTTTTCTTCATATAGTACAACATAGTACTACTTGATTTAAAGCAAAGAGTAAAAAGTGTGAGACATTCCGATTGTAGGGCCAGATAAAAAATCACGTGATTACACTGACTGCAGCTGGACTGAGTAACCACAGTTTTCAGAAACTGAGGAAAGAATGTGTACTCGTACTGTAAGGACGATTGCCACTGATAACTAAATCCTTTGCTATGTCTTCACAATAGAAGTGGAGACAGGTACAAATTGTTGATCTCAAATGTCACTGTCAATCAATGCTGTTTAACTCTTACGGTGTAATAGTGCAGAGTGAAAGAGATTAACTCTTTTATTATTGCACCTTTTCATGTTGAAAGAAAA